>JAZGTK010011106.1:0-15874 GCA_036877625.1 Ambastaia sidthimunki | reverse complement strand
TCTGCAGTCTCTTTTTGAGCGGCAAGGTCTTGCTCTTCATGGTGCTTTTCACCCAGCGCTGGAAAAAGCCCACATGCAGCTTCCAAAAAGCATGACCAGAACCAAGTCTTTTGGTGAATTATTTACACACCTCAATTTAACTCAGTTTGTTTATCCTTGTTCTGTCTTATTTATCTGTCTCCCTTCTGTCATACTGTATCCATAGTGACATTTTAAATGACAAGAAAAAAAGAAAATAGAAAAAGCACAGTTAAAATCTGTAGATTATTGTACACATATTTGACCTCTCTATACAATTGTACATTTTAGAGTTCATTTATAGTTATTTTTATAGTTCATTGATATATATATCTATCCATGTGTCTGAGCAGGAGCGACTGAAGAGGACCGACTGTCTGCCCTAGCAGAGGAGCACAGGTTTCCACGGAGCTCCTCCATGACGGACAGCCTGAGAGACAGCCATAGTATCCCACCCCCTCCCCAAACGGCTCCACCACCTCCCCCATCACTTTACTATTTTGATACCGGGCCTCCTCCTTCCTTCTGCCCACCTCCACCCCCTGGCCGCATTCATGACCCTAGCCGGTCCAGTTTCAAACCGGGCTCTGAGCCAAGACTGCATGCATTGCCACAGACAATGTCTGCTGAGCTATTTGAGCCCCCTCGTCATGCCTCCCACATGGACCGTCAGAAAAAAGCACGCTCCATGATCATCCTGCAGGACTCCTCCCACCTCCCCGTAGAGCCTACGGACATCCCAAGGCCGGGTGCCATTTCAACTCCGCCTGAGAGGATCAAGAGGAAAGGTCGGGTCATTGATAACCCCTACGCCAATGTGGGCCAGTTCAGCGTAGGCCTGTTCACACCCCCTCCAAGCAAACCGCAGCGAAGGAAGAGTCCACTTGTGAAGCAACTGCAGGTGGAAGATGCTCAGGAGAGAGCTTCGCTAGCACTGGCATCCATCCACGCCAGAGAACATTCTCCTTCTGGACGTCTAGCTGCCCAGCACACCAGCAGGGCTGATTTCTACCAGCAGCAGCTGTTGCAGGAACGCAGTCAAGCTCAGGCTGAGGGATTATTGCAAGGTAAAGGACCCTTCGCTGCCGCCATTGCTGATGCTGTGAAAGACCGTGAACGTCGTTTGGAAGAGAGGCGGAAATCCACAGTCTTCCTATCGGTGGGCACTATGGAGGGCAGTTCAGCCCTGTCCCAGGAGGCCCCTTCACTCACACCTTCTCGGTCTGTGGACGAACGAATGCTCACGCGTGAGCTTGGTCAATTGCCACCTCCTGCCTTGGCATTACGTCCATCACCTGGGGGCACCACCTTCATTCACCCACTGACAGGCAAGCCCCTAGACCCCAACTCTCCACTGGCACTTGCGCTGGCCGCAAGAGAACGGGCATTAACCTCTCAGAGTCAGTCCCCTTCAAGCAGCCCTGAGCCCAGAACTAAACATGAAGCTGCTGGACGGGTGCTGTACATGGAGTCCCAGACCAAAGAGGTTGAACGCTCTGAGGCTGAGGGGGATTTTGCCTCACCCCCCTTTTCCCCTGGAGTGAAAAGAACGTACGACACCTCCGCCGCCCCCACCAGCAAGATTCAGTGGGGAAGCCCTTTATCCACCCAAAAAGAGTTTGAAACAAGGACAGAAAGAAAGGATGAGAGAAAACTTGAGGATAAAAAGAGTATGATTATAAGTATTATGGACACCTCTCAGCAGAAAACTGCTGGACTTATCATGGTTCATGCAACGAGTAATGGGCAGGCCGTGGGGCCCAGCCCAGAGCACAGGGCCCCCTCTCCTAAGGGGGCATTGTCAGAGAGCCCAAAACCAATGCTGGCTGAAATAAAGCGTGCTAAGTCCCCTGGTCCTGATGGTTCCTTGATATCCACCCCACCTCCACCCACTACTCCAGCTTCACAACCACCAACTAGCCCTTCCTCAGACAAAACCCTGGTTCAGGGGAGTTCTGAGGAGGATGTGGAACCTTATACAGTAACCCTACCACCTGCCATGCTCTCCTCCAGTGATGAGGAGACGCGCGAGGAGCTCCGCAAAATTGGCGTTGTTCCACCACCAGATGAATTTGCCAATGGCCTTCTTGCAAAAGCACCTGGAACAGCAGTAGCTCCATTGGCGCAGACAGCACCCACAGCACCACCCTTAGCCCCACCCCCTGCTCCTCCAGCAGCGGCTGCCGCGCCAGCACCAATCACCGCTAGCGGCGGCCTGCAAGCACCCTCAGGGAAGCCGTCTGAGTCCCACCTGGGCCCAGAGTCTGCTGCTGACTCCGGGGTGGAAGAGGTAGACACTCGAAGCTCCAGCGATCACCACCTGGAGACCACAAGCACCATCTCCACTGTCTCCAGTATGTCCACACTGTCCTCGGAGAGCGGCGAGCCCACGGACACCTACACCACCCACGCAGACGGCCAGACGTTCATTCTTGATAAGCCGCCAGTGCCTCCAAAGCCAAAGCTCAAGTCCCAGCTCAGCAAGGGCCCGGTGACGTTCAGGGACCCCCTGCTCAAGCAGTCATCTGATAGTGAACTGCTCTCACAGCAGCACGCAGCTGCGCTGGCTGCTGCCGCGGGAGCCTCAGGCCCGGCCAGACCCCGCTACCTCTTCCAGAGACGCTCCAAGTTGTGGGGGGACCCCGTGGAACCCCGTCCGCTTGCAGGGGCAGAGGAAGGCAAGCCCACTGTGATCAGCGAGCTCAGCTCACGGCTGCAGCAGCTCAACAAGGACACACGCTCTCTTGGGGAAGAGCCGCTAGGAGCTTCACTCGACCCCGGAAGGAAATCACCAGTGGTTGGTCCAAGGTAAGGTGCAAATCCTGCAGCAAAGCTAATGCAGGGCAGTTTAACAACCAAATTTCATGTTTTATAATTATTCTTAATTTATCTTTTAAACACTGTTGCAAAAGCTGAATATCAAAACTGCAAACACACATTTCTTGTGATTTGAAAGTCAATGAAAACATTGACCTACAGAATTGTAAGAGTCTCTTGCTTAAAAAATAAAACAGTTAAAATCTACAGTTTGTCTGAAAATATATGAGTTGTATTAAACCTGCTCATGAAAATGATACCGTGCTGAATATTCTGATACATGTTGAATGTGCCACAATCTCCTAAAAAACATATCAGAAGTTTATCATCTGTGTGAGTCCAGTGCTTCCCAATGAGCAAATAACATGAGCACTATGCCTCCAAATAATAAACCATTTTGTACTTTATTAAAGCATTAAGAGATAATGTTTAACATGCTTTCTTCATTGAGAAGTTTGGAGTACCAGAGCTATGTCAGCATTCATCGAGGATCGGTGAGTAAACCAAAACTGCCTTAGGCCGACCTCCTAACTAAACCAGAAAAAAGCTCTACTGTGACTATACTGTAGCTAACGTAACAATACTAGCCCTTCTGCTCTCTTGAGGCACCATTTGAGGTTTTTTAGATGCCACAGTGGTGGAACCCTCTGAACAACCTCTAAGTACCCTATTAGAACCAATTTATGGACTCAGGGAACTTTAATGTACATTTAAAGTGCCTTGAAGGTTTCCCTTATGATGGAGTTACTGAAGGAACTGTTGACAGTCAGTAGAGTTCTTGTACTAGGTACTAAGAGAACTAAAAGGATGCCAAGAGTTTCTTTATACACAAATGGTGCCTTGACAGTCTTTTAATTTTTCCAATACACATAACCAGAGCCACAGGAAGAGTTTCTGCTAAATCTTTTTCATGTGACGGCTCAAAGGGAAATTGTTTGTTTGTCCAGCTGTGTACGACTTTGCTTATATCCTTAAATACAGCTCAAGTCCTTTATATTCCAACAGATGTGAGATGGACATGGAAGACAATAAACCTTAGCTTTTAGCCACTAGGGTAAATCAAATGACATTTCTTTTGTTTTCTATTCTTTAACAATCCACAGATGTCACATTTTTCAGTCACTCTTGCTAACATTGTTCTGGGTTTCCTTAATCACTTCTCAGGTTTTGTGTTTCCTGCTTCACCCTGGCAAATACTCAGAATGTCTTTCTCTAGACTGACAGGCCTGTAAAACAAATTTGCAGTCATGTCATCCTCAACAAATGAACCCTGACTTGATATCTCAGTGCAACCTCAAAGAAAAAACATATAAGATTCTTGGTAACAAGAGCGTGAACACATGATGTCATAAATTGAGTTTTTCTCTATGGATAATTTGCCTTTGGGTGTTTAAAGGGTAACAGATGACCTGAGGGCATGCATCATCTTAACCTTTCACCTTCCAAAATCTGTCACATCTAACTTCTGCAGGCTGCTGATTTCTGTGTTCATGTGTGACTGGATGTTTTTCTCATTAATGTGTTTTTGACCCGTTGGATTCAACGCCACATTTTTATTTTATAATTTATAAACCAAAAAGGGCTATTCAAAGTGAATTCTAATAAATGAAATTGTTCAGTGCCAGAAGCTAAAATAAGTCCTTTCTCATCTGATAATTCTAATGCTAAAACCAATATAACCATCACAATGAATAACCTTCAGTCTGGACAGTCCCTTTTCTCTCTGTGTTCAGACTGCGTAAGCTTTCTGTCTGACTGTGTCATTCTGTAGTTTTGTGACGTTCATCTGTTATGCTCACACATTGATCACTCAGGCTTCTCGGGAAAAGCTGTTGCTGTCTTGTTATTCGTGTATTGTTTATTTTCATGCATATTTGTTCAGTTTATGTTCGGTTTCAATTTTGTTACTGCATTTGACCAGAATAGCACCTTACCCCAGACACAGGATTTAACCAAAGAAATGCTTTTTATGCTTTATTTTATTAAAAATAACTAGTTAGTAATAGTGTCTGTATATGTGTGTGTTGAACTGTTTAAAGCTGATGTCTGGGGCTTTAGCTGCACTCTGGTTTGTGTCACTATGCGTTTGGTTTGCATTCGATTGACATTGTTAAGATTAAGTGTGTGCTGTTTGTTTTTTGTTCTGTCATGGACTGATGCTAACCGACCGCTCTCTCTCTCTCTCTCTCTCTCTCTCTCACTCACTTTGTCTCACTCTCTCTCTCTCTCACTCTCTCTCATTGCCTCTGTCTTTCTCCATCTCTCTCTCTCTCTCATTGGCTCTCTCTCTTTCTCCATGTCTCTCTCTCTATTTCTGTCTCCTCACTCTCTCTCTTTGCATGTTCGCTGCTCTGTCTAGAACTGAGTCTGAGGCTAAGCCCAGAAGAGCCGGGCACCTGTGTAAGTGCGCATGAATCATCTCATCTCTCTTTTCTGTCTATTTCCTCTAAATCAAGCCCTAGTCCATCATCCACGCTTGCTAACTTACTGACCCGCCTTGTGCTCATTTGGCCCCGCCTCCCTCCAGCCCCCAGCTTTTCCATTGGCTGCTGAGTTTTTCTCAATCATCATGTTACATGGAGAAGGCAAAAGACAAGGAAATTCAGGAATAGAGCTCTGATGGCTTCCAATTTACTCTTGGCCGTCTATACAGGCATAATAGATATTAGTCAGAGCTTGTATCCATATTTCTAAATATAATCTCTGTGAATTCTTAATGAAAATCTTAATAGTAATTATCAATAATTTTTTGACATTCTGTGGTTGTTGCTGAACAAAACAACGAATAAGAACATTTGGTCTGAAGTAATTTGAAGGTTGAGATGTTGTGCATGTCATCTTTCTGTTTTTCCTGCATGTACAGTTGTGCTTTTAGTGTTTTGCTGTAGTGCTGTAGGTTTTACATTTCATTGTGATCTCTAAACTCACATAACACTCCAGTCATCACGTTACTGATTAAGAACTGAGTTATTCCTTCTGCTGGTGAGCACAGTTCTCAGATGTAGGACAGCTTCACAGTTGTAGAGTACAGACAGAATAAATAAGTGACACTCCAGCTAGCAAATAATGATGTTTTTTTAAACATTCCAAAAAAGTTTAACCCGTTGAACTCATAAATGCATTTGGTCATTTGGTCCAGTGCTTTGGGCTGTTGCTGTTTGGTTTAATTTTTCTTTCACTTGTTGAGAGGGATTTAATAAGCATATTCAAATCAGTCACAATAAGAATGTGAATTAAAAAAGTTAAATAGGATCACTTTTATTACTTTAAATATTTTGGCTGAAGGAGGAAACAAATTTTGGCCGTCTGGGTGACTGATTTCCAAGCATTAAAGTCAAGATTCAGGAAACAAGATCTATTTTAGTGCTGTCTTTGCTCAACATCTTCACACTTGTAATGTTACAGTTTAACACATTAATGAAGCACCTCAGTAACACTAGTTCACTAGTTCAGAGCGTTTCCCATCTAACTCAAAGCGTGGAACTCTAACATAGCTGATGCTGCTTCTAAAGCTGTTCAACACTGAACAGAATATCTGAGCTCAGATAACATTCACATCTCTGCTCTCTTTCTTTCTCTTTTCTCCTGTTTCGGTCTTTCAGACTCTTCAGCAGTTTAGGGGAGCTCCACACAATCTCTCAGAGAGGCTACGGCACCACCTACACCGTTCGACCTGGCAGCCGCTACCCGGTGACACGACGGACCCCGAGCCCCGGTTCCCCGGACCGCTCTGATCCTCTGGGACCCATCAGGGGTTTCGGACTGGCCACCTCCCCCACCGCACCCCCCACCATCCTCAAGTCATCTAGCCTGAGCCTCCCTCACGAACCGAAAGAAGTGCGTTTCGTCATGAGAAGCTCCAGCGCCCGGAGTCGCTCTCCCTCACCCGCCCCTTCCCCAGGGATGCCCTCCCCTCTGCTCGCCCTGCGACCGTTTCACCAGAAACCCCTCCACCTGTGGAACAAATACGATGTGGGTGACTGGCTGGTCAGCATTAACTTGGCTGAACACCGAGAACGGTTCCAAGAGCACGAGATCGAGGGTTCTCACCTGCCTGCTTTGACCAAGGAGGACTTTGCTGAGCTGGGTGTGACGCGTGTGGGTCATCGCATGAACATCGAACGGGCTCTTAAACAGCTCCTGGAGAGTTGACCACGCGCCATCCTCTGTCAGTAGTTAGTCTCCAACACGCTTTTCTTTCTGATTTTATTATTTTTTTATTTGCTTTTATATTATTTTGCTTTTATTTGCTTTTATTTTTTTGTGATTTTCAAGCTTTAAAAATGTACTACCCGTTTTCTCCTTCGCATCATTAGCGGCGCAATGCCATTTTGTAGCATCTCCCCCTCCAACCCCACCCCCACTGCCAGCAGCCAATCACAAGGGTGCTGTGCTTTTGGGAGGGACTTTAAATTGCATGATCACCTTAGCTTTGTTCACACTGCACACAAATTTGATTTGGTTTCGAAAGTCCATCATCTGTATAATATTATAAAGTCAGATTGGTTCTCAATTTACATCCGTTTCCATAGTGATATCAAAGGCGTCAGAGTGATGCCAAGAAAATTGTTTTTTTCTACACCAACAAAGAGATGCAACACTGGAAATGAGTCTCTGTTCTGTATGTGACATGAATCTGTGTTTTACACATTTATGAATATGTGTCTAAAACCACCTAAACCCCCTCATCCAATGTTCACTGTTTACTGTAGAGTGAAAACCATATTGTTCTCTATATAGTAAACGAATGAGCGAATTGGACTGTTATCAGAAACTTTAATGCGATACACACATTTTCTATGAAATGATAAAAACTTTTTTTAATCTGGTTTTGAAAGCATAAATGGTATCTAGTCACATTAAACCAAATCAGATTTTTGTGCTGCCTGTCTGAACAAAGCCCATGTGAAACATCCCATAATTCTCCAGAAACACAAACCTGTCCCTCAGCTTTCCTCTCCTCCAATCATGTGTTTAGAAAAATGGAGGGATGCTGTTAAGAAAAAGGAAGTTCTGTTGCCTTTCAGAGTATTTTTTTAGAAGTGGATGAGCAGAGTGGGCGTGGCCGTATCTTCTCTGTCTCCTGCCTGCCCCCTTCTGGCTGAGGGACGTACTACACTCGGAGAATGTTTAACCAACACTAGTGGCTTTTTCATAATCAGACTCTTACTTTGGGTTTCCAAAGGAAATATGACATTAGATAGAATATCTCAATGTATTTAAATAGCTTTGAAAATGTGGAGAGACAGCAACAAAAAGATGGACCGTGCCACACTGCACTTGTCTCTTCACCTAGACGGTTTATTCCACTAATAATTTACTCATTTTTACCAATTATATACATATATATTTGACAGAAAAAAAGTATATAGATATATGAATATAACATTTTGTCATAAATATAAACTTATATATGATATTATATATATAAAGACAAAAAACTCTTGAATTTTTTTTATGGTTATACTTTTCTGATGGACTGTAGCATGAAACGTTACATCACCTTTTGAAATGATGGTTGACTGGTTTGTTCAGTTTGCATTGTACCCGGCACACACACTTTGTTTTATTGTGGGTTTTGTTGTTCTACAGAACCCGGGCTTCCATCTCTAATCGAAACATCTCACAGTGGGGTGTATGTGTATGCTGTTATATTTTTACATTTCGTCTCTTTCACACAAACACACTAGTTGGTGTGACAAGTGTTTTCTGACATCTCTGTGTTTTAACATGAAAAGTATTTTCAGTTCAGTCACACTCTCATGCACACAAACGCACCACTTTCTCTCTAAATTTAAACTATCTGAACTAAAGTCTGTTCAGTCTTAAAGGAAAAGTTCAGCCAAAACTCACACTTATATTTACATGTATTCATTTGGCAGACGCTTTTATCCAAAGCGACTTACAGTGAATTCAAGGTATACGTTTTATCAGTACTTGTGTTGCCTGGGATCGAACCCACAACCTTTGCGCTGCTAACACAATGCTCTACCAGTTGAGCTACAGGAACACACTTATATCATTCCAAACGTGTATTTCTGTATTTGAGTCAGATGTTTTCAATAAATTATTAATCTGGTTAAAATAGCTTCAAATTAATAAAACTAACAAATCAGACCAGTCCTTCTGCCCCAGTGCAACTGAACGATACTGTCTTCTTTAATGACAAAATAAGGGTGAGTATTTTAACTTTTGAGTGAACTTTTCCTTTAATCTGGTAACTAAAACTTTGCAATAAGTGTGTGTGTAAAAAACAAGCGTGTGAGTTAGTGTGTGTGATGTGTGTGCACGACAGAACTGATATAATATTACTGGACTAATATTACAGTTAGATGGAAGTACCGACCGGGGTGCAACATCTCATAAAGAAACCAGAATCTATAATTGTAAAGATCATCTGAGCCGTTATATGGCTTGTTAACCTGCAGTTCACACTGGCTATTTTTGTTTCCTTTATTTTTTTCATAGGTGGATTTTGTAGCTTGTGAATCATGATGCTTAGAAGAATTTTTATGAATTCATTTAGAATGAATTTTAGAATGACAGATATTTAAAAGACAAAGCTGAGGACAAAAAAAACTGATGAAGAAAAAAACTGATTTAAAAAAAGTCCAGAGATCCTACAGCTGTATATATGGACAAATGACTAAACAATTTGCTTTTTATATCAATCACAAGCAGTGTATATAGGATAGTTTTCATATAAATTTTTAAAAATCAAAAAATATATAGATCTATATATGAATGTTTGGCATATATGCATAGTTAACCACCTGTCGAAAAAGGTGAAGATTTTACTCTTTGTATGGAGTTTGGGGGTGATTTGCACAAAACAAGGTGCTAGCATTTCAAGCCATTCATTCCCACCTATCCAATTCAACCATTAGGGCTTTTAACCAATGCATATATGACCTTCAAAACTTAAGGACATGCAAACACGCATACGGTCATCATTGTTCTGTGTCCCGCCACCCCTGTGTGTGTGTGCGTGTGTGTGTCCAAAACAAACTGTGACAGCAGAAAGAGATTTTTGATTCACCTAAAACTAAAACTTCACTCATGTCATTCCATTTGACTTTCAGGCCAGATGAGATGTTTAGCTGAAGCTGCTTGCTGGACCAGGGACGGGTGTAGTCACCGTTCTGTATGTGGAAGAGTGCTGGGCCAATATTCCAGATATCTCCTTTTGTGCTTCATGCAAGAAAGAAAAAATGAATTTAAAATTGCATGAGGATCAGAATTTTCATTTTGGGGTAAACTTTAAAGGTTTGGTAGGCAATTCCAGAGATCCACGTAATTTGTGTCTGAAATCAGAACAAACAGACAGTTATGAGCATCGTCCCGATCGGTCTGTCACATGAGGAACTCCCTCTAGAAATGTTCTTAATGAGCCAGACCATAAACACTGTGTGCTAATCTGTTTCCATAGCAACCATATTATGTCAGAACCACAGAGCTTAGTCCGGGTAAACTTGATTTGACACAACAGAATTTTAACACTTCTTAATGGACTTTTTGTCAGACAATAGTTTGTCTTTGGTCTCTAATATCACTTTGGTCACAATCAGACTGTTAGCATCCATGTTTCCTTACACTTGTAAGATACCAGAACCATTGCAGGCTTAGGAGATAATGAGAATTTGGTTTAAGACCTTAGACAGGACAACTTATTGATCTGACCTCACAGCGTTAAGTTAAATATGAGGTTTGCTCTGACTTAGGTTTATCCAAAATCATCCAAAATCCTAAATTAAAGGCATATATCACCCAAAAATGAAAATTCTTCAAACACTTAAACCTCATGTCATTTTAAAACTGTATGAAGCTTCTGAGAAACACAAAAGAAGGTATTTTGAAGTTTGCTGGTAACCAAATAACAAATGCACCCATTGACTTCCATTGTATGGAGACACAACTACTGAGACATTTCTCAGAAAGAAAAAAAGTCATTTGGAATGACGTGAGGGTAAGTAAATGGTGTAAAACATAATTTTGGGTAAAATATCCCTTTAAGTTATTTAGCTCCCTCAGTCTGACTCCACAAGGGCTTCAGTGCAGGTGTTAAGGGGCCATTTGAAGTCGGGGCCCAAAAATAACTGTGAAATACTGATCTGTCCTCTCCTGCAAACATCCATCATTCCAATTCCCTTTGTTACACCTGAATACAGACAAACACTGTTGATTCCTTCATTTTAGATTCAAATATAATGATTAAACGGAAGAAATATGTGCATAATGTCATCATTATTGCATTAAATCAGATATAAATCAGGATTTGGAGGCGGTCAGTTGCATTTTCTCATTTTTGCCCTTCCAAGGGGAAATTGAAAGTGTGTGTGTGTGTGTGTGTGTTGTCCCACTGAACACTGCATTTCTGAGCCATATCTACCACAGATTCTCCTCAGATAACTTGCGAGCTGTGATTTTTCTTCCATATACATCACTCATTTCTCATCTTCCATAATATTGATTTTACGTTTGTGTACGTTACAGAGTGATTAGTTGTTCTAGCAAGAAGACAGGAAATGAAGAAAAAAATGAACAAACGTGCCAAAAAGTAATTATGGTTTTTAGCTTTTCTTTGAGCTGTTTGGAAACTGAAAGCTGGTAGAATCAGAACTATGGTGCCACCTCCTGAAAATCTCGAGGCACTTTTCTGTTTCCCACAACAGAACTTTCTACATTTTTATGTTTTTAACTATGACACTATAGCCCATAAGTGGCTTCATGTTAGTGCAGTTTCATGGGGACGTTTACCTCTGAATTTGAGAATCTGTTTTGTTTGGGTTGAATTACAGTAGATCAGTTACTGACTGAATATTCGGACACGGTCCCTTAACTCTCCAGTGTAGCGCAGAAATTGGGTTCTGCATATTCCAATGAGAAAACTGCAAATGATTTCTTTGTAATTTCATGACATTTACAGCCAATGGCAGGACGAAACATGAAATAAAACATCATTCACATGACTGTGTTCTGTAGGGTTGTCAATCTTGTTTTCTGACCAACAAAAGCACAATAAAAATGGCAAGAAATGCAGTAAATGCTGCTTTGGTGAGCTTTGATTTCTGGTGACTGTGACAGAAGCTCTGAGTATTTCTGGGGTTTTGGGGAGATGATGGTGTATTTCAGACACTCGGTTATCCGCAGACAAAAGGCCGGTTTTCATGAGGAGTCCAAAATGGAGCTTGAAACACAAAAAGATGAAAAAGGTTAGTGGTTAACTCTTAGAAAACGTTTGTGTGCCTCAGGAGGTCATATTATTAAAAGTTTTTTCTTAAATTGAAAGACTTTCTATTTTAAACTTTTTTTGTTTGCTGTTTTTACAAATCTGTTGTTAAACCGAATTCCTTAAAATTGTAATATAGTAAATATAGTACAATGCATTTACAATATATTACAATACATCTGACTGATGCTTTTACTCTGTGATTGTATCAGTATGTGTTCACTTGCACTTCTAACACAGTGATCCACCAGAGCTACAGGAAGACTCATATTAATGTTAGATATTCGTTTCTGTAACGTATCGTATTGTGCTCTCTCTACAGAGGATGGGATGCGTGTCTTCATTGCTTCCAAAAAGGTAATAAGACCCCAGTTTGTACTTATTCCTGGAAAGTGCCGAGTTAAATTACTGAATGACTTCAAACACAGAAGCTTTCTTGACATCTGACTGTAACTGTATGAATCTCCATTTATAATCATTCAGCTCAGGACAAAAAGACATTCAGGATAAATGTGTTTATATTCATGTATTTATATACAGTTCACATAACAATACATGAAACTTCAGAGCATTGAAAAACTTTGTCTCTAATAACATACAACAGATCATTTCCAGTTTAGATACATTCATGTAATTCAAAGCTGTTTCTATACAAATTCACTGATACAAATGCATTTTGTTACAGCACTTGTGCAAAACATCAAGACAAACCAGAAGCAAAAGTTAAAACAAAAACACTTCACAGTTTGTGCACTATAACTGGTCTTAACAGTAATAAGAAATAAACCTGCTCTCTGAGGACGAATTTCACAAATTATCTGTCACATTTCACCCCAAAATAAAATAAATTACATTCTGTATGAAGAAATCTATTTAAAATCTATTTTGATTGTGGCATTTTAATAAGCACATTGCACTGTATTTATTTAATAAAAAACTGCTTTACAGTAATTACGTTTCTTGTGATTTGGGGGGTGTCATGTGACAGCTGTCTGCCGTAATGACACAAGATGATACACACGACAGATGGATCTGATCAGAGAGTCGGTGTAAATCTGTAATGTTACAATATCACAGTACAGTTCTTTGCTCTGCCTCGTTTTCATGTAAAAATACAAAAGATCAAATGTTTCACAGGTGAAACTGTAACCAGAGACCGTTCAGTGTGTTCTCACACACACACACACACTCGTTTGGATTCATTCATGACTGTCTTCTCAATTTCTCCTGAAAAGCTCTTGAACTGCATTAAATCCATTCAACGTGTTTTTGACTGTTTTAACTATCATGTTTGATAAAGGTTTATTTAACAAGGTTTGGGAAGAACACGGCCATTAATCCAAGGAGTGTGTGTGTATAGCCACCCCTCACCTCTGTATGTTAGTGTGACTTATAACAAGGACATTAATTTGTTGAAGACGACTTTAACAGAGGGTAAATGTTTTAGGTCTTTTAAACAACCTTGATTTTTTTCCAAACTTGATAATTCTTCAGCATCACAATGAGGTTATAAAAACTCAATGAAAGATTACAATGAAATAGTTTTATTAGATGTAAACCAGCTGCTGTTTGTATTAAATCAATATTCATAATTATACTGTATTAATGGCCTGACAGTGTTCCTTCACAGAATCATCATTTATTCGTCTTACAGACACTGGCTGTGATTAGAGGTAGTTTTTGGACTGATGGGGGGTGAGAGGACAGTCATGATGTGAGAAACACACGAGTACAGCAGCAGTGAGAGAGTGTGTGAGCTCTCAGCTCACGCAGACTCTGGACTTCCTTCCTGTGGCTCCTCGTCTTTATCAGACGTTTCCTCTTTGCTCTCTAAATCAAAGTTCTGCAGAATAAAACGATTAACATACGACAACATTATAATTACAGTAAGAATTTATGACGTCATTATAAATACATGTTAACACAACACACACACCTCTAGCTCCCTCATGACCTCATCCATAAAGTCGTTGGAGTTCTTTTTGTAGGACAGAGCCATCTGAATGGCATCTTTAAAAACCTACAGAACATTTCCACAACATCAGAACTTCAAACATCTCCAGGTCTTCCACGTGCTCCATTAGAACAGATAAACTTTAACTCCTCACCTTCACCACGTTGGTTCCATCAGCAGCAGACACGAAGTAGAAGGGCAGACCTTGCTTCTTAGCAAAGTTGAAACTCTTCTGAGTCACTTTCATGTCGGCTTTGAAAGGGAGCCCAGATAAAAGAGCAGCAGATGAGACAGATGCAAACATAACAGCCTCTAATGCTGCTCTTATCTGTCACTTCACAGAGGAAACTGAAGTGACACTTACCATCTATCTTATTAGCGACTACCAGACACGGGATCTCCGGCCGGTATTCTCGCAGCTCTTTATACCAATTTGGGAGATTCTTATAAGTTATTTTTCTCTGGATATCAAACACCTGCCAGGAAAGAAATGTAACAGTTGTGATTTTATGTATGTTTTTAAGTATTTCCATACATTATGGATATGTATTACATATTTCAAGAAGAGTGATCATGACTAAGCTATCTGTTTATGAAAAGCACTCTTCTGAAATCATTTAGCAAAATGACATTATTTTTCCAGCTAAAACTTTTTTCTTTTTCATAGGAGCAGTGTGATAAAATAACTTCTATTTTGGACCAGGGAGATCACACAAACATGAATTATGTGATTTTATGAATCATGTGAGTATTATGTAACAGTCTCTTACCATAATACAGGCGTGTGCTTTATGATAGTATGAAGGGTGCATGCTTTGAAAACGCTCTTGTCCTGCTGTATCCCAGAAATCTGTGGTTCAGATCAACAGGTGTTATTGCCCTCAGCATATATACACACATCTCAGTGCCATAAACAGCCATTGCTCACAAACTGTCTGTATTTTAGGAGGAAAGCGTGTCATGCTTTTACTACAATCAGAAAGACAAATGTGCAGTAAAATGACATACTTACCAACCAGCACAAGTTTCCCGTTGATTGTGGTGCTGTATTTGTATAGAGTCAGAGCATAGGTGGACAGCTGCTGAGGCCGGCTGACACACTTCATTAAGTACACATCACGTGTAAGAATGATTGAGACACTCTCCACACACACGTTAGAGGATGTTAACAAACACTTGGTCCAAAAATCTTTTCACACTGCATTGTACTAAACCTAGAGTTAAATTTCCTTATGCAAGATAGAATTTATTTCTTGTCGACATTTTTCTTTTGATGTTGAGGTGAAATGTGACTTTTATATGTACCTCTATATAAATATATATAATGTTATAATGTAACGTGAGCAACATCATAGTCAAACAACAGTGTGACAAAACAAAGACAAAATAACACCGTTTAAGGATACTATCCGTCCATAAGAAATCTCTCCATAAGCCTGTAAGGAACAGATCAAAACACTGAATAAAATGCAAGTGTTGTCCATTTTCACGACACCGAACAACAGCAGTAACAAATAACACACGTTAAACATACTTAGACTTCCCCACAGCACTGTCTCCGAGACAGATGATCTTGACTTGCTCGTCCGCGTCATATTTGTCCTGATCCATATCTGAAATGTCTCCTGCCTCCATCCTCAGTTTGAGCCGCTTAACACAGAGGATTAACACCAGCTTCAGTCCATCAAACGCGCTGTAAACGCCTCGATATCATTAGTTTATATTTACAAGCGACGCGCACTAAACCAAACAGTAAAATGTATTTATTCTGAGTATTTATATTTTACGATAGCTAGCTGGCTAAGTAGGAGATTAGCGCGTTTGTGTTAGCCAACCAACCACCTTTACTAACCTCA
>JAZGTK010011105.1:0-15876 GCA_036877625.1 Ambastaia sidthimunki | reverse complement strand
TTTCTCAGTACATATCTTTAGTAAAAAGTGGCACAACTTACCCCAAAATGTTCCTTTAGAATGACGTGGTTGGGGGCTTCAGTACTGATGTTTTCCCAGGAGGGCTGCGTGTCTGTGGTCGGAGGTGGCTGCTGCTGATGGCCCAGCTGCCGCCAGCATCTGATTTAAGGCCCAGACTTCAGGAAGCGCCTGCTCATGAGTCCAAGCACGTCACAGTCTCCATACCGGAGGAAGTTCACTGCTATTCACCAGCACTGATGCCTAAATGAGACTCTTCTGTCCTCCAGTGGCCCTGGCACACACACCTCTCTCTCTCTTTCTCTCTCTCTCTCTCTCTCTCTCTCTGTCTCTCTCTCACACAGTGTCAGATAACAGCACTTCCTTTTTCTCAGACACTTTATTCCCATCATTTCCTGCTCCAGCTCTGTGATGAATCACTGTTTCTTCTGGTTAGAGGCCCAGCAAACTAATTCCTCTCTGGCTCCAGACACTCCGCGCCTTCATTTGCTGTCTTTTTTGGCTCATTTAAGAGTCAATTTACTGCACGTTTTAATGAAGATGTGCTCTCGAAGAGTGACAAAATTAATGCACAAATAAATCCAAGGTCTATCTAGCATAAATTGCCATCAGACTTGATGAACCTGTAAGGACAAACGCAGCACAGGTGGGGAATGTTACAGTCGTCATAATACATTACGTTATTTTATTGTGTATACAAAGTATAAACGGATAAAATTGGCATGGCATCACTTCATGGGTCTTCAGACAAGCAGCTTTAAGTGATGGATGGGGCAACTGCAGTTCTATAGATCTCTTAAGCATCATATAATATAAAGTTGTTTGTTAATCGATGTGATAAAGTTCATTTTATATTGAAATAAGCTTTTGATTCAGCACTATTCTGTATATGTATGAAGTTGTTGAAAACACCTTTTGTCTTGCATAAATAATTCACCACTTAGCTAGTAATATTTAGCAGTGATCACTGTTAACTGCTGGTTTTAATTGTACAATTTCCTGATACATTCAATATAAATGCAAAGATGAATTTCAGTTTTGCATGATGATTTGCATATCCGTTCACACAGAGCCAGTGTGTTCTGTGGTGGTTCTGTTTCTCAATTCTGTTTATCCTGTTAGATCTTTGATATGCATTTATTCGGCATTAAATTTGTCGCTGCTGTTGTGCTTTGAAAGTTAAAATCAGTCGCTCGCGACTTCAGGAGTTGTGCGACGCCTTATTAAAATACAAATCTACCAACACCAGCTGTGAATTAAATCTTAGTAGAGCAGATGCGATTGTAATGCCTGGGGTTCCTGAATTATCACAGTGTCAAATCCTACGTTTGTTCTGATTTACAGTCAACCAGCAGAAGTCCAGATCTTCAACTGTTCTGCTTTTGAAAACGGTGTATACCAACCGCACACATCAATACCTTTACATATACCATTCTGTTGTTTTCCACTGACTGAGACATTATACTCCACAATTCAATATATCATGACAAATTGCGGATGTCAGGTCAAGCACTGTTCCAAATACACCCTGCATGCAGCAAAATTAAGTGTGTACGCCCAGAACTGCTGAGCTTAAGGTTTTGGAAATTGATCTGCGCTAACTGGCCGACCCTCTCCATCTCTGTCTCTACTACTTTCTCTCTTCACTGGTCCAATCAAAGCGGCGGTTCATCAGATAATCCCACGCGGTGTGGTGTGACATCATCATTTTCCAGCCTCATTGTGGCTTTGAATTGATGACTGTGTTAGCGCATTGTAGCATCCTCTAGTCTTTGTGTCAGGTAACATATCCAGTCGCATGACTCGCATCCACCTGGGGAAAATGCCAGGCTGTAAGACAGGCCGTGAATTCTAATAGCTTTATCGGTCCCCTGCAGCTGGCTTGGCTTTTTCCACCAATGGTCTCCTCCCACAGCACATTACATATGCCTCTTCAGTTGGGGTCATGGCTCTGGCTGATAGAGAACTGTATGCTTTCATAACTGGAGGGCTTCCCGCGCCAGCCGTCAGTCTGGAAGCATGCCACAGATTGGCTGGTGGTCTCGGTACAGCTCGGGATTCATTCCACTGGCTTTTATTCTGTCATTCCATGAATTACCAATGAAGATTAATGACATCGGCACACAGCGGTGACAATGGGTCCAGACTTTGAATGTGATTCGGATTTCATAAATTGAGTGTATGTGGAGCGCGTTCGTGAGAGAGTAATCGCGTGCATGAGTTATGCGCTATGGAAGTTTGAAGAAAGGAAATGCTTTTACTGAGTCACATTTTTATCTAAGATTTTATCCTTTTTGGGCTTTGTGCGAAGAGAGCGGGAAGGAGACACATCATAGACCAGATTTAAACCTCCAGCTAACAATTTTAGCTGAGAAAGCTCAAGCTGTCAAAGACAGAAAGGGCTCTAAGTCAGTAAGTTTTAGTTACATCACAGCTCAGAAGTGTGATTATTTTTTCATTAACTTGCTGGTCGGTTACAAGTGGTTACAGGTTAAAATATGTGCTGTTCAGGTTGAGTCACTGTTTTTTTTTCACAGTATTCAGCTCACACACAAAAAAGCTACAAAAGTCCAACAAAGAATTTATTTGATGAAGCCTTTAATATCTTTAATAAATCCAACATTTGGTCTCCACTTTTTTCTCCATGTCTGAGCAAGTCTTTGCGCTTGTATGTGTTTATGTGTTAAGGGAAAAATGTTCCATTGCTTGGTGTAAGTGAGATGTCAGGATTGTTTCTGACAACTGTGAATAAAAAACAATCAAAACAGTGCCAGCCTGGAGAAAAAACATCCAAAATTTTGAGTCCAGACTGAGGTGTGTGTCTGGCCCTGCCATGTTCAGACCTGCTCACTGTCTGAATGAGCACCTGTGTGTGTGTGTGTGTGTGTGTGCTGAGAAACTCATTAGAAGCTGGAGTGCCTCTAGGATTACAGATGTAGCAATTACTTTTGACTGTGCATTCATTAGAATTAACATTGGATATTGTCATTTGAAATATGCTAAGGAATCATTAAAAGGTCTTTGCGTATGTTGCTATTGTGGCTGCACTGACTTATTTATTTGCTTACCTAATTGTTAGCTTGTTTGTTTAATGAGACACTTTTGTTCCCTTAAGAGTTTTTGGTGGTTTAAAAAAGATTTGACTCAAACATAACAAGTAATAAGAAACTTTCATAATTATAGAGCAAAAAAACAAAAGTGTGGTGCAATAAACAAAAAATTTGCAGAAAATGGCAAATTTGTATTTTGTGTATGTGAATTTAAAGTATTTTGTTTGCTCCACACAGTCCAAAATGCACGAATAGACAATTTGCAGAATACGTGTATTTTTAAACATGCCTTGCAGTCATTTAACTAACGGCACATTCAGTGAATCACAGAAAATCTGCAGAACAAACAGTCATTAATAAAACAGTCATATAAAACAGAACTGAATATGATCTAATCAGAAATTGCTGAGACAAAATCTGAGACAAAGCTAATGCATTCTGCATGTTTGATAAGAAATGGGGAATCTGTGAGATTAACTTTAATCTCATCTAAATCTGCATCAAGTGAAACAACTGCATGAATATTCATAACAACAACAAGCCAGTTTTTTTCCATCACAGTTATTACCTTAATTGAATTCATACATGAGTTTGTTGCTTAACTCTAATGAACATGTCTGTAAATTGGAAATGTTTGACTAGGGCAACATTGTGTTTACTAGACAGAGGACTGAATGACATGTTCTTCACAGCAGATAAAATATCTCCCCCGTCACCTCCTTTCTAAGACCTTTCATGAGTGTTTCTCAACCCTTTCAATCAGACCTCACATCTCCAGACGCCTGCCAGGAAGAATGAGAGTCGATTTCATCTCAGAACCTCAAAGATAGATTTCTTTTAAAGCATCATTTGTGCCTGTCAATGTTTATTCATACTGCTCTTCTTCAAAACAAACACTTAACTTCCAAAAGAGTCATTTGAAAGAAAACTGTTTAATTTATTAAATAAAGCCTCTCCGTTTTTTAATCCTACTAAATGAACCGGCAACATAAATATCTTTTCTACGCAGAGCCAGGAAACGAAGTTCTACCTTTCCTATAACTGCCTTTCTCACACAGTCTGAAGTTACTTCCCTGTAGCAGTGTTCCTGTAGAAGTTACTTCCCTGTAGCAGTGTTCCTGTAGAAGTTACTTCCCTGTAGCAGTGTTTCTGTAGAAGTTACTTCCCTGTAGCAGTGTTCCTGTAGAAGTTACTTCCCTGTAGCAGTGTTCCTGTAGAAGTTACTTCCCTGTAGCAGTGTTCCTGTAGAAGTTACTTCCCTGTTACATCCCATCTTCCCACAGTCTTCTCTC
The DNA here is from genome assembly GCA_036877625.1 of Ambastaia sidthimunki. NCBI lineage: Eukaryota > Metazoa > Chordata > Actinopteri > Cypriniformes > Botiidae > Ambastaia > Ambastaia sidthimunki. The sequence goes on along the minus strand of JAZGTK010011105.1, from coordinate 11,516 downwards.
CAGCCTCTCAGCCATTGGAATCATTTATTTTTTGTGAGTGCAGAGAGAATCTGGAAACTTCTTCAGCTCTGATCTCTTCCACCAGTGTTATAGAGAAAGCAAGACAGAGCGAGTGATGGAGAAAGACAGAGTTAAGCTGTAGTTTCAGTCCATGGCCATTTGTGCAGTTGTCTACATTACTGAGTGGGAAGGTGGCACTACAGGAGTTTTGAACACTTAGTCAAACTGTCTCACTCTTGCTTCTGCCTGGGGAAACATGGGTTTGCTTTATCCCACCAATCTGTGCCAACTGTTTTTATGTGAGTTTTTATGTGTTTTTATATCAATTATATGCTTCATCTCCAAAACCTTTAAATAGAGCTACAGTTTTGATCTTTTGCAGTTACGTAAAGACAAATTAAAACATTTTTTGGCAGAAACAAAGCTTTAAAATTGGCCATTTGTGGGGAAAATTTGGACTGTGATTCTCTTTGGAGGTCTGACAATTTTATTAGATTAAAAAGCAGCACCTTAGGATATGATCTTGTATAAATGTAATTGTTAAATGGCTGAGGTTTTAGTTCAACACACAAACTAGTGGTTGTACTATCTTTTGATGTGCCATAGTGCTAACCAATAACTATGAAAAGTATTATGTTAATACCATGCTTTTTTTAATTAGTATCATTGTAGATTTATAAAAACCCATGGCACATAAATAGGACAATCATTCATGGTCCCAACGCTGTATTTTTTTTATAGAAGATTCTCTTTGTGGTAAGACATGCTGTAGAAACAGTCTTGCTGGAAGACTGCCAAAGTCTAACCTCAAGATCTTATCCCTGAAATATTTGATCCTCCGCTAATCGAAAGGTTGTAGGTTCAAACACTTAAAGGTGTGATTTATAAAACTTGTGGGTTTGGCTAGGCTCCTTACTGTAACTCCAGTGAAGACAATATCTGAGTCTATTGCACACAGTGGCATTCTGGAGAATTGTGTGTTTTCAACATTTTGGCAACAGTTTAGGGAGAGCTATTTTCTGTACCAACATGACTGCAACCCTGTGCACAAAGTGAGATCCATTTAGAAGACAGAAAACCCACTGAATACCTTAGAAATGTCTGAGTAAATCAGCATGTGACTTACTGACGCTTATATATATAAATAAGAGAAAACCAACTTTTTAACGTTTTAAGTAACGAAAAAGTCCAAATGCAATTTTGAAAAGTTTGTAAAAGTTTTTAAATGTTGTATTTACGTTTTTGCTTGGTTATAAGAACGTTATTCGAACATTCTTATTCAAACAACCTATTTTGATAACTTTTGGAGAATATTAGCCAATGTTCTGAGAGCGTTCCCTGTTCCCTGTTTATCCCTGCAGACCTGTTCTAGATCTGATGAAAAGCATTCCCAATAGATTGTACACTGTTAGGAAGGACCAGCTTCCTATTAATGCCTTGGTTTTAAAAATAAATGCTTAATCAGCACCAATGGGTGTGGGTTCTGGGTGAATACTGGTTTATGCTGTTTTGTTGGCTGGTAGAGTTAATAGCCATGTGAATCCTAATTAGCTCAACCAGCAACTATTGTCCCTTAACCTTCTTTGATCAACCAACTTCATTAGAAAGAGCACACCAGCACACTAATACCCCACTAGTACTTCTAATAAATAAGGATATTGCAAGTTGCTTTAGATAATGGCTGTTATATGATGGATAGTGGCTGTTATATGACTGTATACTTTTGTAGTCATTAGCTATGTATAGTCTTTCACGTGGGTTTTAAAGGTTGGCACAATGTATACACTTAAATACTCTGATTAAATAGGGATGTTAAAAAGACGATGCTTACATAAAGACTAACTGGAAAGTTAGGCTTATGCTAAGCTGCAGTAATAGTTGCTTATTATAGCGATCACAGGTGGAAGCTGTCAACCTTGCTCATGCAATTTTGGTGGTAGCACAAAGTGATTGGGTCGTCACAAGGTACATTTTAACTCCTCTTCTGAGAAAGGGCAACATTAACATGCAGTGAGGTTACATTAATGTTCTTGATCTCGTGAGTGACATTTGCTTTCTCATTTAGCGTAAAATTATCTCGCAGTATTGTGCAGAGGCATGTTTAGAATGTTAATGACTGTCAAAGCTAATGACTTTGTTCTCGAGCACGTTACAAATCTATTTAACTTCACTCACGATTCACAAACAAGGTGAGACTTTGAAGCACGTTGTGTGGTTTTTTTAAACAAATGAAATTGTAGGTCACATCTTGGCCCTCAAAGCCGAGTGGCAAAAAGATAAAATATGCAAAATGTGTCAAATGTCATTGGCAGTGTAGAGGAAAGAGATAAAGCAAGGACAATTTGATAACAAAAGCTAAATAAAAATAGTAAGAAAATGAAATGAAATATTAAGTTGAACTATAACTTAGGCTTGCTTAGATGTCAGATTCACTCTGCATGTGGAATTTCAAGATACTGTACTTTTTTCAAGCATGGATGGTTGAAGGTCATTCAGACTTATACATGCATATTTGCAAATATCTAAAAACTTAGTAGAGGTGAGTGATTTAAGAGACGTGTGCAGCATTTGCATTGCTTGAATGCAGTTTCAACAGTAAATGCCAGATCATTTCAAGGGCAGTTTTCCTGTTTGCTTCTGATAACAATTTAAAAGGACAGTTCACCAAAAAATGAAACTTCTGTCATTTATTTCCCACCTTCATGGTGTTCTTAACTCACAATTCTGCTGTTTTTGTATAGAACAGAAAATAACTGCACAAAAGGACAAAAACATCAGACAAGGTCTGAACATGACTGGGGAACAACATCTCAGCCAGCAATATTAGTTAAAAGAATGTGTGCTTAAATGAACCATGGGTGATTAAGTTTTACGGTGATTTTCATTGTTGTTGGCCATTTATTTTGTCTTGACCCAATGCGTGTAATGGATGCAGGAACTCGGAGATACATACTGGGGTGTTTCACATTAGCAGACCTCAGATGCTGTGGTTGAACCAATGACCGATGAACTAATGGCTTCCTGCTTCTTCCAACAGCTCCGTCTGGTCTCGCTTCATACGGTGGGTTTTAAGTGCAGAGAGGACGGGAATCTGAGATGTGGAGTGCTGTTCTGGAGCTGAATGTCCACATCTAGACCCTCAACTTCCTGGGCGTCAAGATGGATTAGAGCTTAACACCTCTGGAGATCAAAGGTATGAGGTGTATGGTGATGAGCGTCCTCTTTATGTTCTCCAATCAGAGCGCCCGAGACCCAGGATGATGCAAAAGCCCTACTCTTGTCTGTCTTGAATGCGTTGTGGATGGCTATTACTGTCCATTGAGTGTTTATGAATGTGGCAAAGAGGTACAGAAGCGGTATTTGATGTACTTAATTGTACTACAGGCATTTTTCAAAGCTCAGAAAACAATGACGGCTGGAAACAACACTTGTCTGCTTCAGCACTTTGCTTGTTGTTTGGAAACCCGCCACGTTAGACAGAACCGGGGGCTAGCCAGAATTATTGTGATTATAACTGTAGCACAGATTTATGGCTGGAGGTGAGAGAGAGAGAGAGAGACAGACAATGCTGCCCTGAGTCACAAAGTTCTCCAGTAACCATGGCAGCCAGTTTTTGACATGCATATAGCTGTCAGCCAGCTGATTTGTGTCTCCTATTTTTCAATTATTTTTGGGATATGTACCCAATACGTACTTAATTCCCTATTAAAATGCGGTACCTTCAAGAGATAAATCAAAACTTTTCTTTCCATTTTTATTCTTTTCAACAGCTTGAAAATTAGGTAAGGAAATTGTTGACAGCGCAAAGTGGAAAGTGCGTTATTGAACAAGTCAGTGATTTATCGAAAAACTGATGCTCACAAAGAGAATGTGAAAGAAGAGCTGAGATCATTCTGAAAGTTCTCCTACGTCCTGCCGAGATCAGAACAGGCAAAACTTCAGAGAGCTACGCTGACATACTGAGAATGTACTTCTGTGTTTAATCACTGCCTAGTACAGTTTGTTATATCTGCAGTTTGCTCTATGTGTAAATGTCATTATTGAATATAACTTTCAAATCTGTATTGTTGGTGGTAATGGCCACAACTCATAAAGCAGAGCCAAGGAAAAACTTAATTGGCTTCTCACTTAAGGAGCTGGTTATTCTGTGCAATATTGGAAAATAATTGCTGCCTTGAGGCTTCTAATGCAACTTACTGTTACTTCGTCTGCGAAAATGGTTCCTTCGATTTTTAAATTTTTGATCTGAAGCAAAGATCACATCATAAACTGTATGTTTTTCATAAATAATTGAAAGTGAGAAACAAACACGTAGGCAGTGTTATACTATATTGTTGGTAAAGCATATGGGTGGCTCAGTAGAGTTTATGGCCCTGTTTACACCTGGTATTAATGTCCGTCTCGGGTGATTTTATCATGAGTAGTCAGCCGAGACAGATTGTGTCTCATCCGTGTCTCTAATGCGTCTCCTGTGACCACTTTTCAGATTTCAGGGAGGGTCTCTGATTTTATGACTGTAGCCATTACTTAATATTTCAGCTGTAAGAAAAGTAAAAAAGTCATTAAAAAGTAATCACAAAGTCAGTGCAAATACTCTACYTAATACTGTTTTACAATTAAGGTTCTTAAAAGTTTTTTTACAGCGATGCCAACTGTTTTTGGTGCCCCAAAGAACAATATAGTCAAAGGTTCTATAGATCAAAACATTTCTTTCATGTAGTTTTATAGTCTTTTATACAACAAACCTTTTGTGAAACAATAAAATGGTTCTACAGATGTTAAAGATTCTTTCTGGAGCCATATATCAAAAAGTGGTTCTTCTGTGGCATTCTGAAGCACGTTTATTTTAAGTGTGTAGGATATTAGGGGAATCCAGAGAAGTTCTGTGAAGTCTTTTGCAAGTGTAAATGTAAACAATTGACAGGACATCAAAAGCGGTTTTGTTGAAAGGATTATGAAAAATATGTACTTTTTGTAAATATATATACTGTATGTTTATAGTATATACACCACCCCTCCCTTAATACAATTACAAATCTGATCCTGTTTTTACATCAGATGATCATCTGTTTTCGAGCAATCGTGCTTTCCTTGTCTCATTCTCAGCGGCCACACTGGGCCGATCCTGTTTCACACTGTTTTTCTGCAACTTCCTGTGCAGATGGAATAAGTGCTGGTTTATGTGTGTGTGTGTGTGTGTGCTTACAATCCACAGTTTCACTTCTTCACTTCTCTCTTGTGCACCTGAAGGCTCTAGATAAGCCTCACTGATGCTTGTCTGCTCAGGAGCAGATTACCTTGTAAACTGCAGGCACAGTGAGGAGGAAACGAGAGGGGGGACCCGGCTGACCCGGCTGGGGTAAATGTCTGCTGTGGTGTGGTAAGAGGTCGTGAGTGTTGGCCATATTTGCAGTGCCCTGTGTAGCCTGACAGTGAGGGAGTCCACTGACTCTGTTTTAATACTGTGAAATCGGCTCTTTTACTGCCGCCGTCACACCTTTCCACTGCTGTCGGCTCTTTATGCCCTCAAAAGCACATCCTTTATTGTTTGATTATTAAAAGAGAGAGGAAAGCGAGAGATTTGCTCTGTTCCAAAACTTTTGAGTTCTAAGGCAAGATTCTGTAAAAGTTTTTCTAGGTAGGTCACTACCGAGTGTGTAAGTGTACGTGTGTTTATATGTGACACAAATTTGTCATTTGATGCTTGGTTAAAGTTTAATCCCCGATTGGTACCGAATCAATTGGACCGCATTAATATTCAGCATGATTCGCTCTTGTTTGATCAACTCTGCAGCGAAGTTGTTCCAATATTTGTCCACCCACTTTTTAGAATGTCCAGCTGTTACCAAAGGAATACAAAGCCGCAGATCGCCACACGATCCCTCCGTGTGCTTTGAAGGCCGGCCGCCCGTATTTCTAGCACTTCTCTGGTGGAAAAATGTAATTATTGGGTGTGTTGTTTGATGTGTGTTTTACAGAGGAAATGCAGGTTTAGTCTGCGGAGCGTGGCGGCGTGGTTTTGCAAGGATAACGTTTGAAATGACAGATTCACTTACAGCTGTCCATGCAGACAGCGCTCTCTAACACGCCATGCACGCATTCTGAATGCAGAATGAACTGAAGCATTAAGCGCTGCAAGCTCAACCTTCACCCACTCAATGGATACATGCGGACATTATGTACAGCACTTGTAGATATTCAGGTACTGCTCAAGTATTCATAGTGCAGAGTGTAAAAATATTTAAATTCAATACCTCACGGTTCTCTGTGGCACATTTGCTTTTACTACGTGTTTGAAATGAAGAAGACATTGAATGTTTAGTGTTCATCAGTGCTATGCAGAGCACGCGAGCTGTGCGGTAAGAAATCGGAGCGTGGAGTTGCCTGTAGCGTAGGCCGGTTTTTATGGAAGTCGGAATTTCTTTGTTTTCTTTTGCTCTATGTTAACAGCCTAAAATGCAACTGAGTTTACATATATACAAGCCCCGTAAAATGCAGGTCAGCTCCGATGTCACCCAGTTCCTCTTTTAAAAATAAATTATGCACAGTCAGCTGGTCCTCCACTCCTCTGGAAAGGCTTTCTATTAGATGTTGGAGCATGGTTACAGACATTTGTATGTCATTGTAAGCAATAGAATTAAGATTTATCTTTAGAGGGCCTTTAAATAGTCATTATTATTATTATTATTATTATAAGCAGAAAACTTCACCAATTTGTGTCAGTTTTGCCAAATCAAAGTAAAATAATAAGAGTAAAATTACTTGAAAAATAGCCACAGCGGGAAATTCCTCCCTACAGCAAGCTTTCACCCTCTTTTCTCTAATAGTGTTCCAAATGGACTCAAATGGATGAAAAAACTCTTTTTGCTGAGGTGTATTTGTGGTTCACAACTCTTCATGTATGCCTATTAATACTGGATTTGAAAGATGGGTTGGCGATGCACCCAGCTGTGTTGTTATGGCAATCCTCAGGGTCTTTGGCTGGCAGTAGCCATGTGCATAGAAGTTTGGCACTGGTGAAACTCACACATGGGTTTTAGTTTTTGGGTCTCTGTCATTCAGTTCCAGTTTGGTTTAAGCATTAAGCTTCAGATAACAGTCAGTGTGGGGGCTGCAGCATATGGGTGCTGAGATGAAGCAGGTTGTAGAAGAGAAGTTGTTGTTATCAGTTGGGCATCTAATTGTTCTATGTAGAGAAACACATTAAGCTCAGGGCTTAATTGAATAATGGATGTTCCTGCTGAAACCAGAGTGATTTCAATGCTGTTCGGCCCTTGTATAAGCTCTGTGAACTCTGCTAATAATACAATGGAATCTGAACTCGTCTCTTCTTTGTGTATTATCTGCTGTCTGCGTGAACCGGAGACGAGCTGCGTTAAGACAATCTGTCAAGAATAACCCCAGGTGAGGCTACAAGAGTGACGGGTTCTTATCAGCAGGCTAGCTAGCTGATGGCAGTTCAGAGAGGGTCAGTGTGAATTAAAGAGCAGCTAATTAAAATGTTCTGGGTACAAGCAAGCGCTGATTCATTTATCTCTCAACGCAGTTGCTGACTGAGATATGCACTGCAAATATAAAAGGGGCCACGGTATAAATTCCAAGTTCAACAGCATCTGATAGCTGATGTATTCAGCACTGGGGGATTGCTAAGGGGGCTTACACAGCTAACAGGAAGCGTTCTCAGAGCTTTGGCTAACGGTCTCTAAAGGTTCCCTCAAAGGTACCACAAAACATTCTTACAGTAACTTAGTAGAATGTTTTTTAGAACGTTATGTACTATATATTAAAAACATAAAATTCCTTGAATAGCATTCCTAAAACCAAGAAAATACGTTCCTAGAACATTTAAAATAACATTTTTAATGTTTTTGTTACTTAATGGAAATGGTAGGGAAGTGTTCTTACAAGCTAAAATTGTTAGGTGGGTAATAACTCTAAAATCTCATTGTAAACTGGTATTAATTTTCTTACTGGTGACCTATTTACCAGACGGATGAGAGCTGTGTTTTCATGTATGTTGTATGAATAACTTAGATAATCGCTTTCCACCCCCGCTTTTCTCCAGTTAACAGGTTTCTGTTTGTCCTTGCTGTTGTTGAGGAAAAATTGGTCTGACTAGATGTGCAAATCTTTGTGGTGAATCTCCTCTTTAGGGCCCCTTTAGTGAAGGCCCTTAAGAGCCTATTATAATGCACAAATAATCATTATTTCTCGTAAGTTAGTTCGGTGTCATTACTGAGAATGCAGTGTACAAATAACATTTTAGTCAAAGCGCATAAGAATTTGGGCCTGGGGTTGACTTTGCTAATTAGAATGCTAGCTCTAGGTTTCAGCTAACCCAAATGGTATTTCTTCAAAGAATAAGTAGTATTTTCACAAGCTCTGCAGAATAGTTCCTTCTAGTACATTCTTTAAACTTTAAACATGACAGGTGAGGAGATAGTTGGCTCTAGTAAAAATATTGGGTCCATCAAAGGTCAGTGAGATAGACTTTGAAAAGTGTCTTACTAGCTCATGATTTTAGGGTTTGACATAGTTTCATATGATGGAAGTAAGAACTGCTGTGAGTTTTTCTCTCTTAAAAGATGTCGTTATTACTCCCCAGGAGGCAAATGTTGGGGGTAGTGATCTGAGAGAAGTGAGCCGGCCTGGAACGGATGGTCATTGTGATGTGAGGAGAGTAAGAAAAAGTAATGAAATGCAACCACAGAGATTTACCTTAACATGAGGCAGGTGATGAATGAAGTTAATGATGGTGGCCAGCAGAGGCATCAGTGACCAGCGCTATCATAACAAATTTATCCCTGATGTTTTGTTTTTCTCTTTTTTCTTTATTTTCCTTATACTTAGTTTTTTTTTTCAGTTTTTAAACTTGAATTCTGAGATTTGATTTAAATTTTTTATAGATTTACTTTGAAGGTGGAGCCCAACTTATATCTACATACCACAGTGTCAAAGGGATTGGAGGCTGCAGCCTAGCAATGACTTAGCAACGCCTTAGAAACCACTAACCACACCTTAGAAACAGCAAGCAACAAATCTAGTTTGGCTTCTAATGTACATGTGTAAACACATCAAGGGAACTAAGTGACTGTCTGATATCCAAGGGCACAAATGAACATCTCTAATTTTACAGTGATTTCCCGTGTGAACAAACTAGCCCGGGCCACATTTTACATCCCCTCTTAAACTGTGATTACCTGCCACTTGCTCCAGTAATCCATAAATCTGGGTTTGTTCCATTGCATTATGACTTGGCTGATGTCCTGAGAGGGGTGGATCACAAAGCCAGAGGCGACAGGTGCAATAGCTCACAGAAGACAGGCCATGAAGTGAAGAAATGAAAGAACCATATCACACACCAGGTCCAGATGAACGGTCATCAATAAGTTTACTACACCCTGATGCCCCAACCCTTTCCTCCACTTAGCATGCACCTCCAGACACTCATAACTTGCCCGCCTGTGGAAAAATGCACAAGTATGCTTACAAGGGCAGCAGCTGATCAGGGTTTGATGTATTGTTGTTCCCCTCAGAATATCTCTCGTGCATCTGCTTTCTACACAGTATTAGATTCTCGTTTCTTAATAATTAACCTTCCTTATCATGTGCCATTAAAGAACTGCCTGAGAATTCTAGACCCTCAAAATTAACCTGATGTGTTTATGTTTATTGTTTGCCCTCCCACCTCCCCAGCTAGCAATTTTAGGCTTTAAGGAACATTTTGCTAATGTTTCCATTATTTACAAAAGTTAAAAATTTAAATGTTATTTTTTTTTCTCAAAAGCATGCAGTATTTTAGAAATTGCATTAATATTAATGCTTGGTAATAAGAAAATTATTCAACCTATTTTTAGCTGTAATGTTTTAAAAACAATCACTTAACTACTTAAAAATAAAGTTTTTGATATAATGGTTTATTACTTCAAACAAATTCATTAAAAAAAAATCAAAATTTTTAATTAATTCTACTAATGTTAGTAAAATATCTTTTTTTGACTTTGAGAGGACTTAGACCTTGAGAGAGCGTTAGCCAACATCCTGAGAACATTTCCTGTTAGCTGGGTCGAAACACACTGAAAGCTCATGACAAGCATGACAATGTAAAACCAAAAGGCATTGTTCCTATTTTCTGCTGAACCGTACTTTTTTGTCTCAGCCGTGGTGATCGCATTCCCCTTATGTCCTGTATATTCTTTATTTCGCATTTTCAAAGTCAATCTAATAAGCACACAGAGAAGTGTGATGACAGTGAATTCCGATTAGATCCGCAGCAGGGAATGTGATCAGGGAATCTAATATAGCTTCGTGTGGAACGTTTAGGGACTCCAGTAATGCATCTTTCAAAGACCTGCGGCCCACATGAGACACATGCTGGCCAGCATAACTGCAGTGTCCTTGGAGAGGTTATCTTCAGCATAACAGAATGGCAGCTTTTTTATCCTGCATATATGTCAAGCCAGTGTGTTTCAGACATTGGTCCATTGGGAAGAGACAGTTCATGATGCCCAATTCAGATTTATTATGTTATTACCATGTAGAGTAACATGCAGCAGCTCATATACTCAAGCTGTCATGACAGAACTATTTCCCCAGTATTACTGGAGCCGTAAATCTCGACCTCATAGTGCAGAAATAGCTTTTTATGTTTTGTTCTGCAGTGCTTTTGTGCAGCTTCATAAACGCATCTGTTGCTCCGTGCTCCTTGTGCTTTTAAAGGAACAGTTCACCCAAAAATAAAAATCTGTCATTGTTTGCTCACTCTTACGTTGTTTAAAACCAAGATTCTGTTATTTATTTCCACTGAACACTAAAAGAGAATTTTTAAAAGTCTCCACAGAGATCTTTTAAAACTAATACTTCATAGTGATCTATAGCTTTGAAAAAGGACAAAGAAATACTTTAAAAGCACCATAAAAGAACTCCATTTGACTTGTGCACTCTTTTCCAAGTATTTTCTTGGAAGTATTTATGTTTGCCTTGTAAACAGGAAGTGTATGATTTACCTGTAATCATAAGAAAAGTTGAAAACAGTAGTTGTTGAAATGTGTGTGTTTTGTCTTTTATAGATAGTAATGTTGAATATTTGGAACAATCTGGCACTCTAAATTATCCAGAAAGTAAAATTACAGATTAAAGTGGTTTGAGAGTCTATAGAGAACCATGTCTTTTCAAATATATGTGAGTGTGTCTGTGAGAGAGAGAGAGAGAGAGAGAGAGAATGAAATGTCAGTGTAGGGATGGATCCGTGGTGAGTTTGTCCAAGGTGGCTTTCTCCGAGTCGTGCCATCATGTCTGGCCCAGCCTCTCTTTACGCGCACAGTGGCACCTGCATTAATCACAGCAGGGGTCTGAGAATCAATCCACATGCCCTCGTATTTTGTGGCAGAGAGACAGAGAGAGAAAGATAAAAGAGAGAGAGCTGGCCCTCCATCCAGCCAAACAGATTGACAAACCAACAGACTAGAGATGCCAGAGCAAACAGGAGCAGAGCTGAAGCTCCAGTGGCAATCTGG
>JAZGTK010011104.1:0-15877 GCA_036877625.1 Ambastaia sidthimunki | reverse complement strand
TGTTATATCAAGAAAAATATGTGAGGGTTAAAACGTTAATATGTTAAAAAAGTTAAGAGGAACAACTAGTAAAATAGGACATTTACTTTAATCATTAAATTATTAAGGACCAATAAAACTTTAGCCGTTGCACTGCGAACTTGTTTTTTGTGCGTGAAGCTGCTTTGAAACGTTATGCATTATGTAAAGCGACAATAATTAATGAGTATAAACAATAATTATAATAATAAAGAATAGAAAGACATTTCGCAGGTCACTTACCCCGTTTCTCGTCGTCACTTAATCCTTTAACATCCATTTGTGCGGTCGACAATAAACTCCAACTCCCAGTTTTATCTGTTAGCTAATTGCTCCAATATGAAACATCAGCTGAAACTCTCAAAAAAACCCTGCATATATACTTGTATACTGCAGACATTGTAGGCCTTGCTTAGGCCAAAAGAATATATTAAGCCACATTTGTGTATGTTATATTGTAGTCATTTATTTATTCATTCAGATGAATGTTTCCCAACTAGATAAGACTAATGATCAGACATAGGTAGGATCAAGTTGTAACACTGAGCCCTACAACTGTTTTGAAAAAACATGCACATTTATCAGCACATAAATTACACACAAATTGTAATTTTATAGAGGTCATTGTGGTTTTGGTGCCTAGAAATCGAAGCATTGTATGAATTAATGTTAATTGTAATAAAAATGGTACTAGTCCCAATCAATATTTTAATATGACAAAATTGTCCCCACCAATATTTTAGCGAGCAGTACAAGAAACCCACTCGACCAAACCTACGCCCTTGGTCCACAGCTTATTGATGCCAGGAGTGACTGTCATGCATTGTTCATCGCAGTGTTATGATGTGGGCAATATTTTCTTGGCACACTATAGGCCATGTTATCCCAATAGCACAGTCCCTGACATCCCTGAGCATAACACAACTGCAGCAAGCCTGTGTCGCAACCAACAGTGCATTTAGGTGCCATAGAATCTGTTGGTAATTGCGGTATCCGCACTCTAAACAAAGTCTTTAAGATCCAGGAGTAAAATGATGCTAATTTGTGTGTACGGTGTACAGATGTAATTTATGACATGAGCAGTAGAGGACAGCAAAGCACACTGCAAGCAACTTTTAAGTAAGAATATACCAATAAGGTATATCTTGAAACGGTTTTTGAGGATGCAAGTGTTTAAGAAATAAATTAAAATGTGTTTTTATTGTTAAACATCAATGAGGTTATCATATTATATTTAAGTTATATTTAAAGAAAACAAACTTTTTTAGGACAAACACTATTAACTGCATGTACTGGAAGAACTCGAGGACTGGGTTTAAAGCTTGGATATGATTGACAGCACAGGTACAATGCGATCAGTAGGTCACAGATTACTCAGTGTCGTTTCACACTGTGTTGTATTAAAATTATAAAATAGTTAACCTCTTTATCAAAAATACTGAAACATTACTATTATCCTGTTGTTTCTTCGCCAATGGCTTTGTCACTGACAATGTAGTGACATTTGTATTTTGGCAGAAACATGAACACAACAGTACACAATAGTAAAATATCACGGATTGTTGTGTGATTTGAGCATTCCTTGTTGAAATCTCTCCCTCCCTTTTATATTGAAAAGATCTTGCGTGGGTTGAATGTGTGACGGGTGCAGGAAAGACTAGTTAAACGCATCTCTGCCCAGCGCTTGCGATTGGATCTGTCAGGTGAGAAACACGCTCACGAGGCTCGTCCCCAAAACCAACGCGGCGCGTCCAGTAACGGAGAGTCGGTGACTTTAGGGAATATAGAAGAGCGCTGAACTTTACAGCAGGCTGGTGCACCACCTAGATTTGCGTCTTAGAAAAGTCTGTTGCATGAGGGAAAAAAATGCCATAAGTCTCAAACGACGGACGTCAAGGTGCGAATAAAGATACAAGGAACGCACGCGTTTTGCAAAGGAAACAGCAAACCGCTCGCGATGGACTGAAAGAGGCACATAAAACGTAAAAATGGGTTGAAGCAAAGAAAACGTCAATAAATAAAAGCGTAAGTAGGATTTCATTTTGAAATCCATGGAGCCATATGTGTACGTTTCTATTTTAAGACAGATGTTTTACTGGCACTTTATTGAAGGAGAACATGAGCGCGTGCAGCCGTTTCATTTTTTAAATGTGAATTTCTAAAACATTTAAATGTCACAATCGTATATTCCTCTTGTGCTACTTTGAATAAAGACAGTTTGGTGTCATTGAGATGTTGGACACGCTACATTTGTGATTCAGACGGATTTATGGATTTTACTTTTTTGTGGCATCACTTCCTTTTGTCAGTAATAAGAAGCCTTTAGTTTAGTGTCACGGTATGCCTGACTCAAGCTATACAGAATATGTATCCAGTGAATTTCAGGGATTAGATGTGTATTTTTTTGCTGCTGTTCCCCGTTTTCCACTGTGCTACCTCAGCATATTGGAGTTGTGTGTAGCACAGCAGATCTCAAGATGATTGGATTTTGCAATTTCGGGTTTGTGGAAACAATAGAATGCTCTGTCTCTATAGATGCCATTTTGTGACTAAAATGTAATGATTCTTCTACAATAATTGTTATGGTTTTATCTCACATGGACTCAGATGGATCTTTTTTTCCTGAAAAAGATATATGTAGATGCTCAGAACTGTCCATGTAATGCTTTTTTACCCTACTGGATCTTTTTAAACTTGTCTTTCTGGGCTAACTTGTTGAAGTACAGCCACAACTGAGAGGATGCAAAGTGTTTAACTATAAACTCATTTACCAAAAGCTGTGATTGCTGCCCATTTCTTAAGGAACCATGGAAGCACTAGCCTAAACATCAAGTGTAGTTGATCAACTACATTTACTGCTGATGTTGTAAATGTTTCTTGCTGGTGTTATACAATTGCTCAAGTTACAACACATAAGATAAAAGCTATCTAGTTATATTAAGTTTCAACCTTCCCCCTCAGTTGTTTTATCTCCCCCCCACTGTACACATCAGGTGGGGGGGGGAAGGAGGGGTAAAACCCAAACTATGGAGTCCAACCCAGACAGCCCAAGTCGGGCAGTGGAGTATCTTCTGGAGCTCAATAATATAATAGAAAACCAGGCCAAACTTTTAGAGACGCAACGTAAACGTATTGAGGAGCTTGAAACGCAGCTAGACCGCGTCAACCAGGAGAACCAAGACCTACGGCAGGACAGAAACCCAGGAAACGAGAACTCAACGCAGAACAACAACTACAACCAGAGCTCTAAGCCTGGCCAGCCATCATCGCTACCAAACCACAATGCTGGAGGTGTCCATCAGAACACCAGTAGTAATATACCATCATCCACGGTACCTGGTCCAGCTCGACGAACACACACAAGGCTGACCCGAGGCCTGTCTTGTGGGTCAGCCCCTGTAGATAAAGAGAGGGGGAGACTGGAGCGAAACGACAGCACTGGAACCAACAACACCTCAACTCTACGCAAACAGTAAGTGTCTTATTTCTTTATTTAAACATTATTTTGAAGGATGATTTCGCTTGTTGGACGCTTTGACCTGTTTTTTGACTGTAGCTGTTTTGTAGTAGTGTGGTTTAGTGAGTACACTCAGTGCGCGTGAATTACAAAGCCAGGTCTACAAAAGTATGTGTGTGTGTGTGGCAAAGTGTATAACTGAAAAACGGCTGGTATTTGAGTATTTATTTGCATCTGGCTGGAATTATAGAACGCTTTATGTAGGAGCAATACCTGCAATTCTGTAAGAAAAAAGGTTTTCTGTATGTACAAAAACACAAACCACTGCAAGTTGTTAGCTGCAGACATGACACATTTTTTGGATCTTTGAATTCTTCTTTGAAATATATGGGATCTAAGCTTCCATATATTTTCTGATCTAAACAAGCAAACACACGGAATTTGTTGTTGGTGTTTCAAAGGTTGCGTTTTCTGCAGATGTTGTCTTCCTGCATCCTGGTCTGAAACAGGCACCAACAAAAGCAGCAGCTACAGAGCGCCAGACGCAGCGTGTGTCTTCCTCTCTGCCTCAGCGGGCTCAGCCCGTTACCCGGCTCATATAATTATGTTTGCTTGCTTATTTCCAGCAGCTGCAGCCCATCTCCTGTATTCTGAATTCAAGCGTCTTGAGAGCTCCCCGATCGCTTCATTTTCTCCCTCATTCATCTTCGCTTGTCTACAGCCATTGACTGGAACAGTCCATCAATCTCCTTTCATAACGTTGAATCGACATGTTCGGAAAAGAGGGAAATGAAGCTAAAATAAACTGAGCTTATTAGAGTGAACACAGTTTGGTATTAATACAGTAAGAAGTGCTCATTGTGAAGTTCAAAGCTCAGATTTGGCCCAATAACTCTTCCACACTGCAGTCTCTAATTGGAAACGTTTCTAGTTGGTTCAGAAAAGGCCTTGAATATTGAAAAGGCTATTTTATGTCTTGTTGTTAGTGAAGATTTCAGTTCGAACTTAATTGTATGCCATTTGGCAAAGGGGAAGAATTCAGTGGCTCCTGTAACAATTCTTGATTTGTGTTATTTGTCAGATTTTGGTCTGACAGTCCAAATTATCTTTGTATCTCTGTATTGCAATTTGGCAATACAGATTTTTCTTTTAACCCTTTTTTTTGTATCATTCCCAGACATCCATCCATTGTTATTTGGCATAATATTTGTAGTAAAACAAATCTTTATTTAAGTACCAGTCTTTATCACTGATGTTTTAAATAAGGTTATATATAGAGCATCAAATGTAACATTGGTTATGGCTGTCACATGTAGCCCAATGTATTAGAAAAAGGAAAGTTTTGGGTGAAATATTAAAATCAACAGATACAAAAGGATAATGTGGGAGTAAATCAAACAACGGTAGAAAGAATGTAAATGTTTAATGAGCTGGTAAAAACAATTACCATTTCTTCATCAATCGATTTGTACACTCAACTATAATTGTGTGTTTCCGACAATTATTATTACATGTTGGGGTCTTTTTAAAAATATAATTATAATTATAATATCACTAAGTTCAAAAGATGAATTGGGGGGTGGTGAATCATGTCCCGGGTTCCGAGGTATGCAATAAAGGGTTAATTCAGAATTAAAGTTCAAATTTATTCCTACCATTTGAAAACTGTTTGCTAAGAATTAATTTGTTTGGTATTACAAGCAACTATCTCTTTCTGTCTCTCTCTCTGTCTCTCTCTATGTCTTCTCCTCAGCCTCTCTCCCATGGGGCCATTAGTCATTAGTAAGGAACACATATTAGTTATTTATGTGGGTGTAAAACACAGCACTGATTGGCTGGCCAGTTTATTCCAGTACTACAAAGATCATAGCGGAGGCAGCAAATAAAACGTTTCCATTTTTGTGTGGATTTATTTAAGCTCCTCTAATTACCTCCTTCACTATGATTTTAATTATGCATCTGCACCCGCGTTTAGCGCCTCTCTGATTTTTGACCTCGGCAACCTCAACGGCCTGTTCCATTGGCTGTGCTGGGTAAAGGTCTGCATGGACAGTGATTATGATATTTTGAGAACACTACTGTCTTTTGGAGTAATTTACACAGGGTCGAAAATGAACAGTCACCAAGAACCAAAAGCAAGTAAAAATTGCATTGTGTGTTATTAGCCTGTAGTCTCTAGAAGACAGACCTTTAACTGCAGCCAAAGATCTTGAGGTTTTTGTAGCCTGAACAAACCACTCACTTGTACAGGAAGAGTTATCTGACTCAACTTTACATTATGTTTAGGGGCGGGATTATGGAGATATTACAACAGACAGGTATGAAAACAATATTGCCACAGAAAACACTTTGATTTTATATATTGTCTTAGACTGTTTTGGAACGGACTGTGGGTGGTCCATGGCCCCTAACTTTAGTAAAAATTGTAACATAATGTATGATTTAAATCTTAACTGTACTATGATATTCAAAGACATAAACTGTCTACTGACAAAAACATCTCAGGCAGTTGCAACTTCTGGTCATTTTTACCTCAGTGGATTTACCATCAGAAGTATATCAGAAGTTTTCTCAGTGTGGTGACACATTTTTGGAATGTTCCTCATATTAAACCACAAAAGGAAGTCGATGAACACTATCATGATGGGTTATACTATGTTTTCATTTACATATCAGTAATGCTCTATAACTGTGCCACTGTAAGTACTCTTGGACACGTAAGGTTCTCTGTAGTAATATTAATGCATTCAGACTCAACTCCAGTAGGTTATTTTTAAGAGCACTTTCCCACCCTTAAAGTGGCTTTTTTCTGTATCAAAAAGATGAAGCGTGTTTGTCCTGACATCATTCTGCTTTCTGAATCTCATCTCGTCTGTTCACACTCATCTCTCACAACCCCAACAACCTCTAGTCACTGCTTCAGGTCAGAGGTTATCCTTTATTCATACCTTCTCTCCACTTTCACTCTGTCTCTTGCTTTTCTCTCTGTCTCTCTTTCTTTGACTCAGTCTCTTTCTTTATTAGTTTTATCCCCCTCTGCTTTGAAAGTATCTCTCTTCTAGTATTTTTAAAGGTCTCTCTCTCTCTCTCTCTCTCTCTCTCTCTCTGTCTTTCTCTCCTTTCATGTGTACTACCCTTTCTTTGGCCAACAGATGGAAAACCAGTATGAGTGTTTTACTGTTACTCTTTCAGAGTCGAACATGCTGAGAGAAGGTCTCTCTCTCTTTCTCTGTTGCTTTCTCTCTCTATCTCTCTTCTTCTCTGCCAATCACTTTTTCCTACTATCTCTCCTCCATTTTGGCTTGCCCAACTCCATATATTCAAACAATTAATACTTTACCAAGTCATCATAAAATCAAAACTGAGCCTGTTTATTAGTTAAACTGATTAGTAAATGTTATTGGTCTTATTGTCATCAGTGTATAAGTGTATTCTAATCAAATAAAATGTGATTTGTTTTTTATAATCTTTTATTAAAAAGTGGATCAACATCTTACCCCATCTCCACTTAAAATAATCAGAATGTTTTCTAATTCTAATAGAATTCAATTATATTTGAGTTTTGTGGACTTGTGGTCCACTGTGCATTCAAGTTAAGTTTGCCAATCTTCAGTGTTTATTATAATTTAAGGGATCATAAAATGAGAAATTTTCCTTTTAATGTACTATGGAAACATACTGTAACTCAATTCGCTAGACAATTTATTGACCCTAAGCTGCAATTTTTCTACCACCTCAAACAAACCTTTAGTGTCTAAACAAGTGTGAGTTTACTTTATATTGACATCAGTTGTTATGTTCAATTCAGATTAATGTGCTGTCACTAACTCTTGCGGTTGTCACTTTAAATGGTCGACCTTTTTGCATACAGAACAGAATGAAACATTTAGAAGTGGAGTGACAGTCATTATCAATGTAGTATGAATAGTGGATTTCCTTTCATTACACACAGTTTTAGGCACACATCTGATTCCAGAGCCACTTCTTAAGTGTCTATATTGGTGTCAGTTTCTATGTTTAAGAATCTTTGCACTTTAACAAAACAAACGTTTGTTTTCTCAAAGGATCAAACGTTTGTTCCTGTATTTCCTTTTAATTTCTTTGTATTTGGGGTTTTGGTATCATGTGGGCTTTCATTTAAGTGTCTGGAAGGTTGGGGGTTTACATAAAGTACATTAAACAATAATCAATTGTTGTTACAATGTTCAAACCTACCCTTCTATGTTGAAGTAACCTATTCATGTTAATTCAATCTAAAAACTTTTGTCAGTGACTGTCCTATTATAAAATTTTACTTCAATCTTGGCAGTAAAAATTCTGTCTTTTAAAACTCATTGAAAGCATTATGTCACTCTGACCTTCAGCAAAAATAAATTTGTACTAGGCAACAGGAAAGTGGGAAGTGAAAAACAGTTCTGCAGAAAGTCTGCAGAAAGCTTTGACACATCACACAAAGTGTGAATTGTCTGATAATCATTGGCTTTGTGCTTTGAAGGGACAATGGCAAACAAAGTCAAAGTTGATTTTTTAAAAAATGCATAAGAACAGGGTGTTGACCTGCATACAGCCCTACACCAAAAGAAAATTTATAGCTGGAACTTCCTAGAATTTAATGTATTGAGTAACATTAACATGTCCTTGTGAAAGAGGCTTTACATGACTTGAATTTACTATTGCAGATAAAACTTAAAAGGTGCTAGTTGCAGCAATTCCTTTGTGTGTATTTTTTTAAACAGATCTTAACATCTGGTAATACGTTTTTTTTCTACAATTACATGCAACAGTTGAAAGATAACTACACATTTTATGGTCATGACATCAATAGGCAGACATAATAATAGGTTATTTAATTAGGTTGCTTGAGAGTTGCATATGAGTCACATGATCACACATTTACTGGATTTTATAATGAGATGAGCACATGTTCATGTCAGTGCCACAGTGCATCAGGTGCATAAATAGCTGATTGTCTCACATCTGCTGTTAGTTCTTAATGCCAATTTCCTCTTAAGTCCAACCTATTCAATATTCAGCAGCCCTGAGCATAAACTGAGCCAATACGTAGATGTTAGCCAATCATATTGAAGGTCATTTACATATAGTAATAATAAAGCTATAGCAAAAATAGTAAAAGCAGCTATTTTAGTTTATTGTACTGTAAAATACAGTGACTTTAATATATACAATTTCTGTGGTAGTTTTTGGCACCTTTATGTTGGGGCAAACTACCCCAAAACAGAATGCAGAACATTTCTGCATATTTAATTTAGTAGGTAATATTTAAAATGTACTGTTTACTCATAGGAAAGGTTTCTCACCACAGGTGCAATAATTCATCACAGCTGGTGTGGGTACTTAGTTTAACTCTGACATTATTTAATTTAACGTGAGCAATTACTACCTTTTTCCATGTACATTTATGCTATTTATAAAAACCAATTTGCCACAGTCACATTTAAGTTGTATAATGTGATTCAGCTTGACTCTGAATTTTCAGTACATGGACAGAATCATGGAAAAACTGCATCACAGTTGATGTGAAATACTACAAAGAAACACATTTGTCTGTGTGCTAAGCTCACCTGTTCGCCAGACAGCCTGTCAGTGAATCCGACACATGCTGTATGAGAGTGTTTAATTAGTGTGACCTGAGTGTAATTACAGTAAGCCAGGGGTGTTAATTACCACTGTGATTTTTATTTATGTAACTCTTATGTGCTGGAAATGGATTTTAGCTACATGTAAGTTTATACTAGTGTAGTGTTTGTGTTTTAGACAAGACTTTGGTTGTTCTGTCATGGTGATTTAAACAGTATATTATGTGCTGTATGTACAATTTTCGATTATATTTATTCGAATATGGACTTTTTTGGTCCAAAATGACTTACAAGCGAATAATACAACAACATAAGGGATTAATCCTAAAGCAGTGTAAGAACTGCAGCAATGGTACATTTCAAAATATCATATCAGTTTTTTATTTGTAGCCCAAGATTTTGAGTGGTTTGCCCACCACAATGTTGAGCTGTAGAGGGTTTCTAGGGTGTTGCCATGCTGTTACCACTGTTCTGACTGGTTGCTTGGTGGCATTGATCATGCCTTCAGTGTAAATCTCAGGGTTTTGTGTGTGTGTTCGCCAGGTAAATGTAAGCAAGTCATAATTATACAAGCGGTAGGGGGCAAATGACATGCCTATGTTTAATACTAAAGGTTGGGGGTTCAAAAAATGGCTAAACAAAAGTTAATAAAAAGCAATAATAATAGTCATTCTTGCCTTAACAATCACCACTAATTAGCAAGCATGTAAAGCTCCAGTATACTCCAGTTGTTTTCCAACTTTTAATAAATGGAAAGAAGCCTAATTACCCAACACTGAGTTTGATTTCATACATTTGYATAATTATGGTTTATTTCCATTTTGGCATTACTGTTTTCTAATATCACGCTCACAGTAGGCCAGTTATGCAGAATCTTAGGGTGAATCTAACAATTACCACCAGAAACACAATCCACAAGGGAAGGAGGACAAGCTGACAGGATTTGCTCCTCAGCCTGTAGTCTACATCTCCAAAATTGCTATTTTTATGATAGCTTCTATCTCCCTTTCTCTCTCTCACACATATACACAAACGTGTCCTTTCCCGTCATTGGTTATAGAATCTGTGTGGGCAATTTAAATAATTAATTGCATGTATTATCAGATAGGGTAAGGCTTTGTTTTATTGCAGAATCGACACATCTCTCTGTTTTTCTTCGTCTCTTTATTCCTCATTGTGTGAGTGTTGAAGCTGTGACTCAGAGTGAAAACGCAGTGACACTTTTTGTTTTACCCCACTGTCACTTCTCTTTTATCTCGCCTTCATCAACCCATTCTCTGCCTCTCTCCACACTCACAAAGCCCAACTACAATATGCTAACTAGATTTTTGCATTATCTAAAGGAAATGAGTTGAATGTGCCTATACAGAGTTATGGCCAGTTGCCAGGTCATTGTTATGCAGTGTTCTGCGTGGTTGTTAACAAATTGTTAGCAAAAATAGTCAACATAATTAAAAATAGCCTCAATTCCCTGGATATAACTCAGGCTGCTCAAGTTTGAGATTTTTGCTTGTTTTATTATTCTTTTGTTAAAAATTAGATTTAGTCACTTAAAAAAGTAACAACACACCTGTCGTCAATTAGAGGAAACACAAATGTGGATAATATAATAATATTTACATTATGAGACAAGTTAAACACTAAAGTTTTATATTGAGGGTTACAGAATCATATAAAAATCTCAATCATACTAACTGCTATTTTGTTTAAATAAAAATATTTCCTTCTCAAATACGAATCAACGCATCAACAGCTGTTTTTTGATAATGAATGTTTTTCAGTAAGCTTACCATATAAGTTCACCAAGTTTTTTTATTTATAAAGTGTATTATAAACTAATTCTATAAACTTTTTTAAAAGTTGTAAATATAAAGAATAAGCAGTACAAATATAAACATACAGGTAGCAACACATATAAAAGAACAAGGAATTAAAAAGCATTTAACTGCAGTGTTATATATAGAATAGCTGATGGTGTTTCAGTGAGGCAGTTAATAGGTTCTGTAGTGATACTGTCTAGATTAAAGTTCACATAATAATGCCTCTGCTTTAATGTTCCCTGCACACTTTATAAATCTTCACCTCACCCCGCTGTGACAGTTTATGTATAGTCCATTCATTATGTTGTGTGGTTCAGCTGTAGTGTATAATGCTAATAAAAATATATATGTAATAATAAATAATAATAATAAACTAGGAAATTTTCAGAAAACGTGGCATGTGGAAATCAGGACCTTAAACTACAAATAATAAGTATAGCATCTAGTGTAATTAAGTACATATGCATAGCAAGAATACAGTGAATTTACAGTGCTATTAAAGGGCATTAAACAATGGCCTACGGATATACTTTATGTCTTTCATTTTTTATTTTCTTGAGAATTGAATTTTCAGTTTCTCTGGAGAGTGACCTCATTGTGGGGTCACATTTTAGGCTGTGATGATGTAATCTTGTGCTTTCAGTGATGCAATAGTGCTAGTGCTACATGGCTGCTCTCCCTACACAGCAGGTAAACAAGAGCGTTTATCAAAGAGCGCACCAGTGGAGAGAGTGGGGTGAACTGGGCTGTCACAAATTAGTTTGTCCTATGACTCATGGTTGACTGACTGTAAAAGCAAGAGGGAAGAAGTAAGTGAGTGAGTGAGTGAGATAGAGGGAAAGAGAGAGAAGGTGGATGACTATTTGATGTAATATCATTCCTCCTGGTTATCTGAGTGCACTCTCACCTTGCATATTATATAAGCCCTGCATTTATTTATTAATTTATTTGTCTATTTTTTGCTGTGCAGAATGCATTCACATACACTCCTGCACATTTCTCAAATAGCCCAAAGTGGCATTTCTTGCCAGAGATGTTCAACTGTAACTAAGTATTGTCTGCTTCTTCTTGCATGCATGCATGCATTTGCTTGTGTGTTTGTGTCCATGTAAGATCCTTTCTTTGTGTGTTGTGGGCTAGTTATTTATACAGAATTTGTACACAAAGATAAATTTCGTGATACAAATTGACACACAGTAAGAGTACACAACTATAAAATCATGTGGGTTTGATATTAGAAGAAGTGATTGAAAATGTTTGAGTTCAAATTTTTGTTTTTTGATGGTAGACTTGGTGTCTGAGCAAATTTGAGTGCAGTTTAAGACATGATGAGACATGTGAGATTACTGGGGTCTGTTTCTTAGTAGAAAATCTGAGAAACAAGAGACTCAAGGAAGCCTCCATTTGTTTATCATCTAATTTCATCACTGTCTGGGAAAAACAGTGGAGACATTAAGCTCATTTAATTTTTCTTTTCCTTTGGGTGTATAATTCACACACTTACACATACTGTACATATGCAAAACACTGCCTATGTAAAGCACTTTGAATTAGCATGCTGTATGAAATGTGCTATATACAGTCTATGTATCTTGGGTATAAAATATGAAATCAATTCCACGTCCTATTTAAGCATTCAGTTTATCAAAACAGCAGAGTTCACAAAGTCAGTTTGCTGGAGTTTGCACGCTGTGGCTGTGTTCACAAACGCTCATGTCTGTTTTCCCATACACACACACAGTTGCTCTCTAAGCAAAGTAGTTTTTAATTTAGTCTATTCTAATTCCATAAAAGCGTTTCTTCACACATGAAAAGCAGATCGTTGTATGAATAATGTTGTTGCTGTGGAAACGAAAGATTCCCGCAGGCTGTTCATAGGGTTCGAGCCACCCTTCCGCCCCTGCCTCCCACCCACAGACGCTTCTCAGAGCGCGTGTGCATGTGTGCGTGCATGTGTGTGTATGTGTGTGTGCATGTGTGTGTATGTGTGTGTGCATGTGCGTGTAAAAGCATCCTCTTCACCTCCGCTCAGAACTGGATTACTCATTCACATCTTTCAAATAGATCTTGTGTAACTAGTAATGACAGTCTTGCTATATAGAGTGACTTGCAAAACAAGGAGCGTTTTAAAGCCAGATGTTCCTGTATACAAAAAAATATGTCCAGCTTTGAAGTGCTGTCTACCAGCTTGTTAATAACGATCAAAAAAATCGTATTAACTGTAATCAAGGGAATTTTAAATCGGTTTTAACTTTTAAATTCCCTGGCAGAGTTTGGAAATTACTATTTAAGAGCCTACAAGCACTTGATAGATTAAAATGTATTTTTAGACAAGGATTTACATAATGAGCATGTTTGTCCATCATGAAAATATTGGTCACTGTACTGAACAAATAACTGAACCACCTCAATTACTGATTTTAACTGGTTGAAAGAAAAGCATGTATTAAGGTATTGGAAGTTTTTGTTTTAAAGATACTAAACAAGGCTTTTAATGGAGTGGGCTAATGACTAAGCTTTGCACCTCTTTAAAAGCTAATCCATACAGGTGGGTGTTAGCATTAACAGTTACAATGAAATCTGCCTTCTAGTAACAAATCATTCCCATAACTGCACATGTTATCTTCCCTGAATTACACACAAAACATCTTTAATGATTCCTAAACATTAAAGTCATTGAGCTAATCTCTCTAGTAAATCACCTCTTAAACAAATTCAAAAAGATTTGATGACATAATTGTCGATTCCAACCATTGGTTACTAATCAAAACTGGTTTGAGCAAAATTGCAGGTTTCTCTTTAAAACGGCATCTTGAATATCTCTTGGAAATTATATAAACAAATAGTGTTTAAGAACCTTCATTCCGGCAATTAACCCCATTGGCTTTAAAAATATGCATTCTATTAGAAAACAGAATTGACATGAAAGTACATGTGAGAAATAAGTACATGTCTGTTGTCATATTATAAGTGGTCTCTTGATTTTTGCTTGCTTTCTTATTCTTACTCTTCGATTAGTTTATCACTCCTGTAATTCACCAAGTGCTACATCTAAAACAGAATCATCTAATTTAATACAGAACTGCGTGTATTCAAAGGAACAGTATAGTGTTCTGAATTAGAATGCTATTGAGTTTTTTATATAAAGAGTTTAATATAAAGCTAATTAGTTAATTAAATGGTTAATTAATGTGTCTAAAATGCAAGGTACTTTTGTTGACCAGGAGGTCACAATTTTCTATAATATTTAAGAAATAAGATGTGAGGGGCAGTACTATATAATATATATAATCCTGTCCGAAGACGTTGTTAGCTTGTTGAAGAAGTGCACCCCCTTTAGCCATGATTGTACAAGTTCATATCAAAACATTATTTTATTAGGTAAACTTATTATTTATATTTTTAAAATTATTTATTGTTTGAAGCTAACATGATGGCCCACTATGGGTGTTGCACAGCTGATACACATAGAAACTATGTGAAAAGTTCTTATTGTAGCCATGTTATTTCATAAATATAGCACAGCTATCGGCCAATCAGCATCCAGGACCAGAACTGTCCATTTTTTTAAATTTGCTACTGAAATTTCAATCACCATATGTTGGTATAAAGAAATACGGATTGTCATGGGCAAAACGGTTTCTTTTTTATAGCATACAGAGTTTTCTTTTTTAAAACACTGGCGTTCAAACTGTGATAAATGGCTTTGCTGAGAAAACTAATACTTTGGAAGAAGACATTACATAGTGACTCAAACAATCACACACACACACACACAGAAAAATCTATACAACATTAAAGACTCAGTCAAAGTTACTAAGCTCTCTCATTTTCATACATGTAATATCAATTACTCACCTAACACACATCACACTTTTACATTGAGAAAATAAGAAACGTCTTTGACTGTAGCAGCCACTGTAATCACTTCTCTGGACACTCCAGACTGTGACTGTCTGCATTATAATAATGCAAAATAATAGCATTTTCATTCTGTGATCTGTATTTCTTTGTCTAAAAGATCTTTCTGTTCTGTGCAGAAATTGATCACATTTTCTACAGCCAGTAGTTCCATTTCAGTAATTTTCATGTATATTTAAATGTGCCTTGTTCCTGGTTAGAGCTGGTATTACTGGGTATAGGTTTGATGTCAATGATGCTCATTGGTTTTGTGATGAGTATATCCTAATTGATGATAAATGATAAATATGCTGCAATTAATTAATAATAAATGACAATTAATAATAAATACGCTGCAATTTGACTGCAATCTAACTGGGTGACTTTTGCCTCTCTATCTCCATTTTTGTTGGAAACATAAAATTGCATGTTACTTGCAGTGTTATTTCCTTAACATGGATAACAAGTTTAAATTCTAAACAACTGCTGTAAGAAAACAAACTAAAATCGCTTCACCATTTCAGCACCCACACACGCCACATATCAGTATAAAGAAATCATGCAGATGAATGGCCACATAAACTGAGCCACAAAATTGACAGCCTATATTATAAATCATCATTATTAAAAATTTACTGCTGCAAATCAGGTTAAAGAGAACCGTTTTGATCACTGACCTGTTTTTTACTTGCTACAGAGGAGGCAAAATGCCTTTTAGTTACTAGCCCTGGGCCCGGTGGCATGAAAAACCTTAAGGTAATAAAACCCTTAATTATAGAGTTAAGGGTACCCTTAGTGAAACATGGGTTGCAGGAACCTAAGGGTCCACTTAAGGAGCCTTAAGTCTGTCAGTAAATATTTCCCCTTAACTGCTTAACTGTTCCCTTAAGTTCTGTTATGTATTGCTACAAAGTCACTAATAACTGTTTAACCACAAAAAAAATAAATGAGCTGACCAACACAGCTCCTTAAAACCTCAAACACGATGGCTGATTTCATGTTAACTAAAGAGGAATTCCAAGCACATTTTTTAGAGCTCAAAATGTTTGTTAAATTGTGTCAAACCCTGCAGTCGTGTAAATTCG
>JAZGTK010011102.1:0-15880 GCA_036877625.1 Ambastaia sidthimunki | reverse complement strand
AATTCCAGTGTGGATAATTCCTGTGGTATTGCTGATGACCTGCTGGTGAACTTCTGAAGATGTTGACTGGTTGACTAGAACTTTCCTTAAGAACTTTCCTTGGGGGATATGTGGCAATCTACAATATCCTGTAATCATAAATAAATTTGATACTAATGTATAAAAAATGTTTATTCAGACCACATTATTTTTCAGTATTAAAATATTCTTTAACCTCTTATAATGCATCTTAGAAAACGATGAATAAGCAATTTATAGTTTTGCTTTTTTCTAAAAAGTTTGTCTCTGGTTAACAAAACATTTCGGTTTCAGTATCCAGACCAACTCAACACAGAAACATTTTTTCAATCAGTGGCTTGGGGCATGGCTATTAGTTTGTCAAATATAACATTATTATTATTTAATTATAATTATATTGAATAGCACCACAGAAATAAACTTAATTGGACTGAATTTAATTTGAAACAATAACACATGAAAATGTTGTACCAAAATTACACTTTCACAATTCTTTAGTTTCACCATGCAATTCTGTTGCTGTGTCATGCAGAAAACATTAATAATGGCATTAAAAATGGCCAATTCAGCAAATTCCCTAAACTTCTGCATTACTACAAAAATGAGAACAGCTTTTTAACAAATAAGAAAACACTGCAATGAAATACAGTAGCCATTTTAATTGTATAAAGCAGGCTTGATACTGACTGGTGACTTTTAATGTCATCTGGAATGTTTTAGACTTTTTTTAGTGTTTTTAGTGAATGTTTTAGACACTTTTAATCACTTACTCAGCCAATAGAAAGTGATTGCTTTACATTAAAATAATGTATTAAATAAAATGCAACATTGCAGAAAAATGCAAAAAGATACACAATGGTCTGGCAGACTATCCCAAGTGACAAATCTAAATCTAAACATTTACATAACCTGCTTGTTTTCTTTCCACAAGCCATCTGCACGTCTAATATTTATCTATAATTCCTTGTTCATCTCATGCATTTGTGCAACACATTTGGAGGCACTATGGGTGTGATAAATTATTTAGTTCAACCTTGTTTGAGAGAGAAGACCTTAACTGACAGGACCAGAAAAAAAACCCCTCAAGTATCATTCAAATCTTTTCATTCAGATTTTATTCTAACACTCAATATTTATTCAAAAATTCCTTAAAGGATGTGTGGCCGTGAATGTGGCATATTGAATCTTAACATCTTGCTCACTGCAAATTTGTGTTCTAGAACAATAGCTGCATTTAGAAAGGCCCATCATGTCTGACCACCAAACACTTTGTCATTTAAAACTTAACTTTGATTAATGTCCCTCCGCTCTGCAGGGTTGAACAACTGCAAACACCCAGCGTTTACTAGCTTATGTGTTTGATGACAACTTCTCGAAGACTCAATTAAAATTTCATGGGGGGGTGTTGAGGTTACATAGCAGCTTTAGAAATGTCAAAGGTGAGCTTATTACATTACCATCTGTAAAACAATGACTCTCCACTGACTGAAAAGGTTTTATCTGAACAAGCAAAAGCCCAGAGATTGTCTAGGTTACATTCAAACATGTGACAGACAATGGCCAATCGGAAGCCAGGAATACTGGGTTCTAATCAGAACCACATGTTCTTAGCTTGTCCTTGAATGTATGTCTTGTGGTGATGACTCTAACATGTGAAGCCAGCCAGGACTGATAGCTTGTTTAGCCTGGAGTCTAAAACATGATTCATTTTTTAACAGCCATTTATTTAAACAGAATGGCCTTGTGTCAATTCATTCTGCCCCTTCACAAGCTCCAGGTGAATACATAAGACTTATTCACCTGCCATTTTGAGCTGATTAAGAATTTTAGAGGGCTTCTGCTTAGTGTTATGTCAACCATTTTAACATTTATTAGGACTGTTTCATTTTTATGCCATCGCATTTCATAATGGAGGAAAATGAAGCATGTGGGGATACAAATGATTTATAATCATACATTTCTTTTATGCTTTTAGAAGAATTCCTGATTATCTTGAAAAAGTGATGTGTTGTTTCTGTAGGTTAGGATGGTTGTTTTTAAATGGTGAGATTTTAGATGAACTGTATCAGTGAGTGACAAAACTATAATGTTACATTTTTAGTATGAAAAATCTTTTGTCGATTCAAAATTGGTACAACAAGACCTTCAGATACAGTGCTTATCATGACTCTTTCTTCTATCCAAAGAACAGAAATATAAATCTGTATTTATGCCATTTGTGCATGTGTTTTGTATAATTCTTCGCATTAAGAATCATAAATTACAAAAAGACTCTGTATGGCAAGACTACGTGCCATATTTCTAGATTGAAGCGCAGCAAAATCCCAGGAGCGATGAAGGTCATGTTTTTTCAACAGGTCAGGTCTACCCTACAAACTTCTCCAATAATCTATAAACCCTCCATTTTTCTCAGAACACTACTTAGACATCCAGTCGTTTAGTGATGACTGTCTGCTATATAATGGGAAAGAAAAACAGACTTGGAACCACCAGACCTGAGCCCAATAGAAACAGGTATATGGACTTGGGACAACCAGACTTGAGAACATGAGAGATGGGTCATTTTC
The DNA here is from genome assembly GCA_036877625.1 of Ambastaia sidthimunki. Taxonomy (NCBI): domain Eukaryota; kingdom Metazoa; phylum Chordata; class Actinopteri; order Cypriniformes; family Botiidae; genus Ambastaia; species Ambastaia sidthimunki. The sequence continues at coordinate 13,295 of JAZGTK010011102.1, read as the reverse complement.
TCCATCTTCCTTTATGAGTGCCTGAGCCCAGAGGTTTCAAGAGAGGTGTTTAAAGGGGGGGTCTTTGTAGCTCAAGTAAGCTATGCAGGGCACGTCTGGGCTGAAGTCAGCTCCTATAGATATGGGTGAACTCAGAATGGAGAGACTGTAATGAGGATGAATTAGCAGGGATGCAGTATGGAGAGTATTTAGTGTCTTCCATAGTTATCTGCTGGCAAAGAACATCATCCAGCCCATATTGAAAACACATTTGAAAGTAAAATCATTCTAGGGCACTTGGTTGCAGAGATTCAAACACTCCTCAGTTCTCAGAAGGTAGTGGGGTTGGTTTTAAAGGTCAAGTCTTTTGTCACACGGAATACAGATGGACCCAAGTACAGGATTTTAATGATTTAGAGAACAAACAGCTGGAAACAGCAAAATGCAAGTAGAGACTAAGAAGACTAAAAGAAGGAGAATAAAGAGGTGTGGTCAGTAACATAACAGAGACTTGACAATGACTGTTTGTGTGAGTGTGGTTTAAGTAGATAATGAGCCCAAAGATTGTACTTAGGTGCAGGTGAAGATCAATACAGAAGGTGATTTGTGAGTGAGGTAGTGAGATCCATGGGGGGGACAGTCTGAAGGAAAGTGTGGAAAAATTACAATGGATGCTTCTTAATACTCAAACTGATGCTTTCTTGATTCCTTACTCTGCCGTACCCCAACCTGTGACCTGGAAACTGATAAACGTCAGCCATCTTAAAAGACATTTAATTCTCTAATTGCACCTTAGATGGCAAGGAAGGAGGAGTGAGGAAGCTTTCTAAGGAGGCATGAAAAAGGTTCAAGGTTGAAGGTTTTTCAAGGTTCTTGAAACCTTCCCTCGTGTCCAAGGGGGTGGAGCTAAGACACAAAAAAGGAAACAAGGATGCACAAGTAAAAACATTCTCTTATATACCCTGTCTGTGTTCATGAAAAAAAAACAAAAAAACACAAACTTTTAGAACAGAGATGTGATCTTAAACTACAATCTAATTTAAATATTGACTGTATTATAAAAATAATTGCTTTATAACAGCTGTTTTTACAGCAATGATGTTTAGATTTTGACAAACGCCAGTTCTGATAAAAATCATGAGCTTTTATTAGGTGAAAGATTTATCATTTAGAGTCATTAGGATAAAAAATAAACCATGACACTCTGATTGCTCCAGGAGTGTAACGAAACGCAGACACACAGAGGAGGAATAATAATGACAGGTTTATTGGAGTAGAACAGGTGAGTTGACAGGAATAACAGAGCAGGTGAGTAATGATAACTTTGGCTGGTTGTAGAGCTGGAACTTGGATAATGATGGTGATTTCTTTGTTTCCCTTTTTTCCATAGGATGGCGAGGGTCAACGAAGATATTTCTTTTTACTAGGATGGCAAGGGATAATGGAGAGCGGAAAAACCAGGAGAATAAATGGGCACACACCTCAGAGATACTGGATCTTTGACGGGGAACACAGGCGGGGAACACAGGCTAGTATATGGTCTTGAACTTTGCATACAATACCAGAAAGAGTCCGTAACATGTTGACAAGACCGGACAGCGAGTGAGACTGAGGTGTGCGTTTATTAATGGTAGTAAATGACTGGAGAAATGAGGAACAGGTGCGGGTGATTCGAACTCTGGTGAGAGGGAACGTAGTGATTGGTTGGAGAGAGAGCCTGATAAGTGCAGCAGGTGAAGGCGATCAGAACTCTGGTGACTGGGAACGTGATGGGATTGGCTGGTGCTCTGGTGACGTGGCAGGTTGGTTTGTGACAAGGAGTGGATTCTGAGATTTATTTAATAGAATGTTAAATTATGCTAACAGAGTCAAGAAAGCTAATTAGTCTTCCTGTCTAGCACACATTAAGCTTGTTCTGTGGGTCAGACCTGTATTTTTAATTGCTATTCCTGTTGTTTGGAGCTGTTCCACTGCATCAGGGCTGACAAAGAGCACCTGTCTTTGTACGGCTCGTATTTAAAACAGCTCACGTAACATAGTGGGCATCTGCCTAAAAGAAATGCACCATTTAAATCTAACAATGTTAGGATTCTGTTGAATAGATGCGTTTTCCTGTATCTCAACTGGCAGAGCAACATGGGTTGATTCACAGGAAATGCACTTACAGCACGGTAAGTTAAATGCACTGTAATTCGCTTTGGATAAAAGCATTTGCCAGTTGCATAAATAAATGGGCCATGAAATATGTGATGTTCACAAACATATGCAGTCATGGTGTTAAAAGCAGCTTGTAGATGCTACTTTTGTAGCTTGCTTTTAAATACCCCCCCATTCACTGAAATACATTCTGAAAGTTTTCTTCTTTTAAAGAAAAAGTAAGTTTCCTTTATTCAAGAAATATTAAACTACCTCTTTCAGATGAAGGAAAAATCAGGAAAAATTACTGACTCTGCATCATGGCTTTGACAGTATGGGGAACTGCAATCTGGGTCTGAATACTTGGGAAATCATGCCTATATTTGTAGGCAGGTCTTGTGATGTAGTGTTGCTTGCCACATAACTTTTGCCTGCAAACTCTAAAAATAATACGAACCTGTTCTTGTCCTCAGGAAGCCTGTCTGTTTCTATGTGCAGTCAGGTCTAGAGTGAAGGAAAAGAAGATATTAGTGCAGAAAACAGAAGAAAAAAAATAGTTCTAAGAAGTTCAAGAAGTGCGTGTCACCCTGCCCATGCTATGGTGATGGGTGACATATGGTGTGGTGGGTGATATGCATAATATGTGTGTTTGTTTCAGAGCAGAGCATGATAGTTATCGAGGAAGCTGGCTGCCCTCAGTGTGAGTTGCTTCTGCTGGGAATGTTCTGCTACCACCAGGCTCTCCTCAATCCTGATAGGAACCAGGCAGCTGCACTTGTGATGATCTCAGTTCAGTTTGGCAGATGAGCAGTGGGAGAAAGATGCCACCTTTCTCTTGCACATTCCACCAAACCAGATGAGCTCATGCCAGCTTCAGAAATCTGCTCTGCCATTTCCTTTGAGCTTGACGACAGCCAGGTGTGTTGAGGCAAATGAGCCTTCTTTTCAGCCGCTTTTGAGGAGCTGTTTGAGGATACTTTTTGCGCTGTCAAGAAGCTGAGCCTCGAGTGGCCAGATGAATGGCAGCAAGTTAATACATCCAAACTGGGCGATAGATGTTTATGTGGTGGCCAGATTCAAGCTCTCAAAACTAGAAGACAAATTTCTGTCTGGTGACCAGAGGTAGGGGCCCTTAGTGACAGGCCTTGTTTTAGAATGATGCCCCAGGTGGAAGACACGCTTACAGTCTCACTGATGGGGAAGGCATTTCAGGCAGTGGGTCAGGCTGGTGTTGCCCTGCACACTATGACTTTGTTACAAGTGCATCAGGCTGACCTGCTGAAAGATCTTAGCACAGGCGGGACTATAGATGATGAGGCCTTCTTGGAGCTCCACCGGGCCACAGATTTGTCTCTCTGGGCGACTAAGCAGATGGCCTGTTCTATCGACCATTCTATGGCGAATTTGTTTGCCACAGTTAGGCATCTGTGGTTAATTCTCATGAGCATCAAGGACAAAGCCAAGGTCTTCCTACTTGATGCCCCTTTATCGACTTCTTCCGGGAGAAGAAAGGCAAGAGAAGGCCTTTGTCAAGTTTTTTCCCTGCTGATTTAAAGGGATGGGACTGTCTTCACCCAGACCCAACCTAGTCTGTCCTCTCAACAGAGGTAGGCCCAGGCAGAGTAAAGCTTAAGGCTTTCAGCAAATATTTATTCCTAATTGCTTAAGTGTTCCCTTAAGTTCTGTTATGTGATGCTACAAAGTCCTTAATAACAGTTTCACCGTTAAAAAATTAAGGGACCAACACAGCTTGCATGTGTTGGTTTAAAACACAATGGCTAATTTTATGTTAACTGAGAAAGAATATCAAGTGCATTTTCAGAGATCGAAATAAAAAGTTTGTTAAATTGCATCAAATCATGCACGCTATTTATGTTACAGTAAATCCAGGCAGCCACAAGGTTTAAACTAAATCAGTTTAGCTTAAATGTAACGCCAGTTTTTCCTGATTCCTTTTTAAGGTTGTTTCTTTCCGTTGTAACAGTGTCAATAATATATGCTAATATGGGCTTAGTGGCAGTAAGTGCATTATTAGGGGTGCAAACTTCCGTTTAATGGAATATAAACAATGAACTGTCACTTTGCAGCCAACACATTAGAAGAGATTGGTGTCTATCATCACTAGTGATTCATTTATATGTTCCTGTTAGGGGTGTAAACACTTAGCATAGTATTTGTGATCATTTGAGTGACTGTGACATGAATAAACAAAGTACAATGTGCTTAGCGAAGTATGTTTCTTTACTGTGGGTGACTTTGTATCCATAGCAACTGCTTATGATGAGACAACTTTAACAGGAACTATAGAAAAATGTTTAACACTTAGTGTTAAGAAACACTTAGGTAAGGGTGATAGTTAAGTCATTTGTTGCAATGCTCTTAAAGAAATCCCTTCCCTCTTTAATTTATACTATAATTTTACTATAGTTTTATTTATAATTTTACTATAATAACTATATTTTGACTACTTTAATTTGATTCTATAAAATAAGGGTAACACCCCCAAATAAGCTCAAATAAGAGGAAAAATAAATACTGTTAGTGACAAAATGACAGGACCAGCCAAGTTCTCCGCATATGCCACAGTTTTCACAAGCACTTTACTTTTCTACTCTGCTGAAATAAATATCTTACTCTGAATAAGGTCTAGATTTTTTAAACCAGAGACAAAGTAATAGCTCAGTGTGATCGAGTGTAAGCAATACTGTGGGGCTGATGTCAATTCCTAGAGATAAGTACTAAATTGCTGTGGTGGAGTAAATACCTGAGATGAAGCCTTCTTAGACCTCTATGTACCCTGAGAGGAACATTTCCCACTGTTGTATGAACCCTGATAAAAGCACCTGGCAATGTTATTTTCCTCTGTATCACTCCCAATAACCCAAACATCTGCCTTTTTACTTTTTTTCTCATTTTATAAAAATGAAAGACAGATTCTATGATGTATCCGTCCTCTATTTGATCCATTTCTGACTATATGTTTTCTATATGTGATGAAATTGTTTAAGTCTCCCAGTAGATCCCAGAATCAACAAAGCATTTGGCTGATGGATGTTCCTGTCTCATTATTTTCCTATTTCTGCACTGTGATCTTGTGTTAAAATGCTTAACCCGAATGACTGAGTGATGACAGTAGGGTTTCTTGGTGTGTTTGTCTGGCTCGGTTAAAATAACACTAAAGCGGGGAGAACACAAAGGTCAGCCTATGAGTGATGCTCCATTAGAGTCTTTCAAAAGGTCCTAAAGGGGCCTAAACACAGGGGCGTTATAGACTCAGTAGGGGTCAACAGTGGCAGTCCAGCCAATTTTCTTGGAAGTTCAAATATCCACTTTGGTCAGAAATCACTAAATTGACATGTTACTTTTGTTTTTGCTTGATGCATTACGTTAAAAAAACACATTTTAAAAATGATATTTAGTAATGTAAACTTTACAATGTAATGATTTACATTTACACTTTTCATCTGATATACCTGATATTTCTTCAGCAAAGTATAAATATATAAAAAATATTAATGTACAGTTTTACAAGTATTTACAAGTATTACAATCATGTTCCTGTTTAAAACCTTACTGTGGAGAACAATGAAATACAATTCAGATACAATGTACTTTGCAACAATAAAAAAAAATAAATTCAAATAAATTATGTTATGTGCTTACTTTGTATAATCCATGTACATGATGTATTTTATTCTATCCTGTGGCTGTATTACAGAAACGTGTTATGTTAGGATCTGACAACCTAAAGTTTCTTAAGTGATTCTTTCAGAAAATCAATCATGGCATGTTTAAACCTTTATCCTCCATCATCCAATTTTAACATATCAAAAGCATTTTCCTTTTTTTGCATACAAATTAAAAGTTAGCATATTTCTTAATTACTATCTATTATCGATTGTCTTATTAGCATAATAATCATGAAAACCACCTCATTCACAGTACATTTCACAAGAGTCACAAAAGACAGGTCTATATACACCATCATCCCTCAGAAGATTAACTGGACTAGTGTTGAGCAGTTTAATCCTCTTTAAACTTGATCTTGTTTATTGCTCTTCTGTTTCATTCCAGTACATGCACAATAATTCTGAAGGATGGCATTTTTACCTCCACTGAGACAATACCAGTTAATGTTACTGTGAGCAGCCCATCCACGAGCATTAATGTCGGATCCTTCACAGGCATGTGGCCTTGGACAAAGCCATGAAAGACGCTATATTTCAGCTTGCTTGAGAAATCTAAAGGCATCCAAATGTTCTCTGATCTAATTCTGAACCTTAACACACAACAGTCCAGAAATGGCTGAGAAAGAAAGGTTTACAGGTAGCATCTATAACTAGAGTGTTTAGTCAAGTCAATCTTTTCCCAAGGGCAGTGAGAACAAAGTGTCTTCTCTGTGTAACCTATTGGACCTCAAAAGTTGTTGGGTAAACTCCCATCATTATGGATGACAACCAACACACTCAGAAACATGCAAGTAAAACTCTCTGTTTTTCCCTTGAGTTCATGCACATGCTCATAATGGCTAATGAGGACATGTTTTTTACTTGTAGTGCAGAGTGTGATGTCTTCTGCCTCATGGGATACAGAAAGTAGCTTTTACTGCCTCCAAGTCCTGTATTTTCCACAAGAATAGAACAATCACTCTGCCAGGAATGCTCTCTCTTACCGTGGAGGTAATAAATACTGATTAGACAAGCTGGCAAACATAAACACCATCCCAGCCAATCAATGTGTGGCAAGAACCTGCTTTTTTAATTAGCTGTTCAAAAATGAAACGTAATAGATAAAAAAGACATGTAAAAATGTTTAAGGTATTATGTCACATCAAATGTTATGTAACATCAAAGACTTGCTAACGTCTTTAGCCTATAGGCTAGAGCCATAACTACCCCTCAAGAGTAGCTATTTTAATTAGTGATTATTCATGCTTCAGAATGGCAGGCCAAGTGTTAATGCATTTTTTTGCAGACCACCCTGATTTATGAGAGATATATGGATACACAATTTCTTTGACTTCTCAGGCAACTCATTAATTTAGTGGTTTGGGCTGCAGAAAGCTTAAACAGCTTAAGCAGACCTACTTAAAAAGAGAATGACTCACAGTTTGAACAATGGTTCACAATCGACCCACTCCTATATTCCTGTTGTAGTTCTTGTGTTTGATGGTACCACTGAAGGTTTGTATATCACACTAATGAAGGTCTTACCAGACACATTTAAAGTTAATTTAAAAGAAATCAAGCAATGTGCATTCGGGTTACCCAGTTTATGCGTTTGCCGTAGTAAATTGTGTCCACATACAGCAAATGTTACACTAGGACAAAACCTTCAGAACAGGATATACTGCATATACAGTATGTTTGTGCTCTAACAATGACTTCTCATCATTTATTCAGTGTCGAATTACCTTAAGTTTGTTTTTTTCTATTCAGAATCCTTTAGTGTTAGCCGGTAGACCATTGTTGTGGGCTCAATTCACAGGCAACACAAAAACGAATGAAGTTTGGTAACACTTTATTTCACCAAACCTTAACCTAACCCTACAGGAGGTACATGTTGTTAAATAATATTATTTAATACCTAAATGTCTAATCTGTAATAGTGACATCTTAAAATAGAATGTAACCTTTTATTTTCATTCTTGTTTGTACATTATAGTACTAACTGATCATATAAACATTTGGAAACAATGAAATTTACATTTTGAGTATATATGCAATTGGGCAACATATGTGGGTGAGAAAGTGGACAAGCAAAAAAGGTGTATTTTACTTTCCACAACCACCCTGACACGCTTTTGTGCACCAGTGTGACTGGATGACTTATGAAACATGAAGGTTTTGTGTAAATAAACAGTTATGCTACATCAACCTACAGGAATGTACAATTTTTATGGCCTTTTGTTATGGTAAGCAGACTCAGACAACAGATGTAAATTGCAGAGGTCAAGTTTCCTGGTAAGTGAGTAATAATTCAGAGCAGTAATGATAAATTAACTTATTTAACTGATATTGAATGTCCTGACAGTTGATGGAGCTCGTGAAATGGTGACAGAGTGGACAAGATGGCGGTTGAGCTGGTGTGTTGTGATTGGCTAAGAGAGGAGCTTGGCTGATTGGTGGCTGGTGATTGGTTGTGGAAAGACTCTGGTCAATCCGTGACCTGCATGTAATTTATTCATTCACTATTGCCTTTCCTCTAGTGCAGCGTTCACTGTGGGAATCCCCGTTCAGTGAAAGTTAATTAAGTTAATAGAAAGTTAATAAAAAGTATATTTCACAGTCAAAGGAACATTTTTTTTCTGTGTTTTTGTTTTATCGTTATTAAATTTAATATTACCCTCAGCTGGTGGCGAGCAGAGCTAGTGGTCACACTTATGCCAGTAAATATTTTTTAGAGTATTTTTATTTCAAGCCAAATGCTGCATTGGTACATATAGTTATATTTTTATATAGCTTCAAAACAGCTGATAAACTTTTCTGGGGAAAAAATTGGTTTAAGACATGATGACATTTTGTTTTGGAACGTATCACCTATAGCTATTATAGGCTATTAAAATGTGCACACACACACACACACACACACACACACACAGACGACAACTAGGCCTACTTTTAATTAATATATGTATATTTAAAATTGTCTAAATGTTTTGTAACAACATAAAACGTTGTGCCAACTGTAACAAATCAAATCTTAAAACAAGTTAGTATTGCAATACAATTTATTCACATTAACAGGACGCAAACAGGAACCAAAGCCCAAATAGGAAGAAATCAGGAACAAATTGCCTCACCAGAAATTAAACTAACAAGGACATAGATCTGACAAAGACCACGAAAAACATATAGACTTAAATACACAAAAATAGGAATGAGAAACATGAACTAAAACAAACTATAACTAAAAGTCAACAAAATAAAAGTGCAAAGACAAAAAGTGGCAACAATTTACCCCAGTAAAATGTGACAACTTGTCCTCAGAGTACTGGTCAACCTTATACTGCAGCTGTTACAAAAAAGATGATATTGGAGGTTAGTGTACAGAATTCAGATGTACAGAGGCATTGCAGACACTTTATGTTGTATACAAATTGTGCCCCTGACTGAAATATAGCCCTTATGACAGTTTCCCTGTGTGACAACTAGCCCTGGTTGCCCTGCTTCCATTGCAACATCATCAACAATAAAGAATCCTTATTTAAAAAGCCTCAGCCACCTGAGATCATGTGATTTGCATCCATAATGGCTTTTATGTGTCTTAAAAGCAATTTCAAGTTCTAATTTCCATCAAGGGCAGGTTTGTTAATCGTATAGAATCTCACAGAATTACACAACACACCCTTAGGGAACTCTGGGTTAGCATCTTTTTAATGCTGCTTTAAAATTGGTTTGTCCAAATGTGCAAGCCTGGAAGATTTACAGGGATCCTATGCATATAAAATACACGGTAGGGAAAGAGGAACGAAGCCCCATGCATTTCTAATAAAGGGCAAACACCATGAAGGATTTTAAACAGCATCCACTGTATCCCACAGACAACATTATAGCAGGGAATTTGCTCAGTGTTTCACTACAACAGGTTTTATTCTTTTTATTCTAAGAAAAAACAGTGCAGTGTTTCTCTAAGTCTACCATCATGGAAAAGGATGATATTATAAATTGCATGGCTAAGTAAAATAAATATATAGAAAAGCTTGAATTTTTTGTTTATTTTGTAACTTGGACATCATAATATAATTTTTTAGGTTACACAATACTTTACTCATAGTAATTTGACATACCCACCTTACATTTGAACTATTTGTTTAAACTGCTAAACACTAAACCGCTGTTAAAAATGGTTTTTTAAATTACTTCTGTGCAGGTCATGAAAACAGAGACCCTCATCACAAAGGTTGTTTATCTGCCATTAATCAGTCCACTAGCTTTACAAGTGTGTACATTAGCTGTATAATAGGAGTATGCTTAAACGTGTTAACCATTATATTCACCATAATCTAGGAAGTGCTTCTGTCATAACATGAATTTAACTAATTAGTCCCATGGTGGATGTTTTCTTTATTATAATAGATTTTTGCATGTATTTTTGTATGTATTTACATAATTTACAGACTTTAAATATTTATATTACAAAGAATTGCTGGATACATGGTGAGTTTAAGCAAATTTAAAAGCCTCTGTTTCCGGACTATCAATGGCTGGAATTAAATGTGGCAGCCAATCATTATAAACCACTTAATAAGTTAATAATACTGTAGGCGTAGACAAAATGAGACCACATTAAGCTTATGTTTGAGGAATATAATCTATATTTTGAATTAAGGCTATAAAACAAGCATAATTTTCCAACCTCACTATAAAATGGAGTTTGATGGAAATTAAATGGGGAGCAAATGGAGACTTTTGCAGTAAATATGTTAATGTCATAACCATTAGCATGCTGAAATGTATTCAGAGAGTTGTTGTGACTGAGTTTTATTTCACAATGCCATTAACAAATAAACAGGACATTTGTTTTGTCTTTCAAAAGGGTTTTGACGACATTGCTTCTGCATCTAAGAAGAACAGCCCATAAATTGTATTCAGACTTTGTATTTAAACTTGTACTTAGGCATCCAGTGTTTACTTTTTATAGTTTCACCTCAATTGACATTAACATATTTCTACTACATAGAAGCGTTTTCAGTTAAGAAAAATGCATGTGATGTTTTGTTGCTATCTTTAGTTTGTTTATGAAACAAAACATAAGTGGAAGCTTCAATTTACACTACAAAATGCTGTAGAACAGTGTGCAAAACAGGAATCATCTTCAGCTGGAAACTAGCACCGACATCAGATGGTTTCAATCTCAGTAAACATGATAATTATTGATGATTAAGTGCTGTAAACGGCTTCAAGTGACAAGAACTCGAGAACACCTGGGGTGACGACAGGCCCTTCAGGTGAGACACAGGAAACTTGGCTCACCATCACTATTCACTGAAGTGGAATATCTCTCTCTCTCTCTTTAGCTCTTTCTATATCTATCTTACCCTCTATCCATCTTTCTCCACTCTGAGACAAATCCCCTGGACATATAATTCATCCTTTTCTCCTAGGGCCTGACAACATGGCCACTGGGGAGACAGGTTCAGACCACAATGAAGTTTATGTTCCGCACAAATATATCATGGTTTCACCAGTGGTAGACATGTCATGGCAGGTGTGAAGGGCCAATGTAACAGCTTTGGAGTGTAGCTAATATAAACAGAGGAATCTGATATGTGTGCGGTCTGACATACCTTCCCAGCCTTCAACATTAAAAAATGGAACATTATCACTGTGTGGAGTGATGCCACTATTTACCAACTCCATCAGTTTGTCCACTGACTGTATGTAGAAGTACAAAGACCATTAGCTGAAATGTTTGGAAGCTTTGTATGAGACCGCTGGGCTCTTTTTTTGTCCGGTTCACTCATTTGTTTGGGGCAAGACAAAACAAAGTTTAGGATTAACATTCTTGTTAACCGGCAATGACTGCAGTCACAGGTATGGTGGCCAATTTATTATATAGAAGCACAATCATACGGTAGTCAGCATTAAAAGAGGAAAAGTAACTCGCTTGAGGTCTCGTAAGGAGTTTTTGACACACTGTCAGAAAAAGATTCCTCAGGGCCTTTATTCTCAGAATACTGAATTAAATTAGAAACTGTCAAACTTCCTAGTTTTTAGGGACATGTCTGATCTTGCACCACCTCACTGCATTTCTGCGAGGGGAGACATTTCTGAGTTTATAAAAAAATGTGTTCATCATATGGATACAAAATAAATGTGGAAATGTTGGAAAGACTAATAAGTTATGAAAAACAAATAGCCATATATAACTATACTGTATATATACAAACAGAAAAGTTTTTAAAGGATTAAAATTAATTTCTAAACTAAAGCATTTTTACTGCTGGCAGTTTGGCAAAAGTTTTCAGATAGCAAAGGATATAGCCACTTGGTTGTACATGTCTCTACCATGAAAGTCTTATGGAAATAGTTTATGGAATCTTGTTTTGCTTCTTGAACTATGATTGAATTGTGCTTTATGGCCATTGATCCAAAATTTTTGTATTGGACAGACTGGCTAGTCAAATCTTTTCCAAGCCATTTTATACCAGGTAACATCGTCCAGTACATGTACAAACAACAGTCTAATTTGAATGCCACATAGCAGTGCATTAAATAAATACATAAAAAAATAAGAGCACAACTATTTTCAAGACTTCCAAACTATAGTCATATAATGTAACCTTGACAAGCAAACAATTTATTTGTGTAGTGGCTAAACACTTTTGATATATTGTTGTACAAACAGGACAGTTTTGTGAATCTTTTATGGCCCAGAGGCATGTGCAGAGAGATTTTTAATCGTGCAGGAAATCAGCAACAATGTTCTGTAACTACTTGCCATTTTTGACACCCACTTTTCTTGCTTATTTTGCACTCCATATCCCAAGAGTGTCACAGTTACTTATGACGTTCCCATACCATTTATCAAACCTGCTGCGGTAAAGTAGCTCAATCTCCAAACTTTTTCATTATTAAAGCTTGTCTGGCAGTGTGCTGAATAAATTATGGTATTAAACTCTGCTGCTTATTCAACCTTTCCAGACTTAAAATAAAGGTAGTGGCGATTTGACATTTCAAGGTTCAGTATGATTTATATAATATGACCTGATGTCTGCAAGCTTTTAGATACCCATAATTATTTGAGGCATATTGTTTCCGAACTTTAGAAAATATAGATATAATATAAAAGTTGAATGGACTTAGCAAATTAAAGTGCATTGTTATTTAGGCCCCTGCAGATAATGGCACCATTGTAAAGTAATTTTAAATTCTCCCTCTCAACTGTCTCTTACCCTTTCACCACATGTGTGTTGTGAGTATGCATATGCTGGGAAAAGGAAAAGGTTTCAGGAAAGATTCAATCTTTAAAACAAACAAAAATAGATTTAAAAAGGCTGCTGTGTGAGATCTTTAGAAGTTCCTCAGGATGTAGGGTGTGCAAGTTGAGTTTCTCTGCCAGCTGACCGTGAGAGGAGCTCATCTCTGAAGTTCTCCCACAGAGCAAGCCCTTATTTGCTCATTTGGTTATGTGAAGGCTCTATTTTTAGGGGAGACTTATAGACAGTATTTCTGGCG
>JAZGTK010011101.1:0-15882 GCA_036877625.1 Ambastaia sidthimunki | reverse complement strand
GTATTATAAAGCATTTCTCACGGCTGCTCGTCTCTGAATAAATCGTTGTTGGAATGCAGCTCACGCGCGTCGCATCTGTTGCGTGCGCAGGTGCTGTTCTGTGCATGTAAAGTTTTGGTTGTAAATTCAAAAGAAAATACTTCAGTAACACACTGACTCCTCATCTTCTCCTCAGGAGTTGTTAACTATTCACAGTGGTAAATAGTAGTCGGTTATACTCATGGTGAGAGTCACGTTGATGACGCAAACATACCACAAAAGCAACCAGCAGGGACGTGGGGAGGGGGTGGAGTCAAACCCGAATACAGATCAAACAACTGAAAGTGTGAAAAGACCCAAACAAAGATAAAATATACGAAAACATGCAGAGATACAGAGAGAGAGAGACAGAGAGAAAGCGAGGGTGAAGGAGAGCAAGACCAGCCAACAATTTCATGTTCTAAGAATGTTTCCCCTAACGTTTCGGTAAATTCATGTTATTTACATAAAAGATTTACAGTTTTTTAGACATTGCATTAACATTATTTAAAATGTTCCACTAACAACTTAAGAATAATGTTTTTGATACATGATATATAATGTTGAAAAAGATCTAATAACATTACTGCAAGAACATTTTTCGATAACTTTGAAAGAACTTTTATAGAACGTTAGCCAACATTCTGAGAATGTTTCCTGTTAGCTGGGCGAGAGAGAGAGAGAACTGCATGTCTTCCCACAATGCTTTACTCAGAGAACACTCAGCGTGCTCCTCAAGCCTGATTTCATGCATCTCTGTGTTACAAAGAGCGTCAGAGTCAGAACGCAATTTATGACGCAACACAAGCAAGCAAGCAACACAAGTTCTCAGCAAACTCGCATTTCTAATCGCCCTGCAACAGGTCCAGAACATACATTCTGTTAAACACACACTTTACTCTCCTTTATACTGTAATAGACTTAGCACAAACAGAAGACAAACATTTCAATGATCTCCGGGCCCTCAACACGGCCTGTAATCACACACACAGCTCGGCTGTGCTCTGCACTGATGCGAACGCATTAATAATGCAAAGCTGTTTGGAGGAGGCTGTGTTTGTTTAGCACAGAGAAGAAGAGAGAGAGAGACGAGTAAGATGTGGAAAGAAGTTTAGGTAAAAAATCTCTGATCGGCATGTGGAACAAGAGAGCCGAAGGCAAGAGACATTTGGAGAAGAAAAATTGACAGATACCAGCAAGAACAAACAGATTATAGATGAATGAGGCTCTCTGAAAGATGTAGAGGAGGAACAGAAGGACACACAGACAGGAAACAGAAAAACAGAATCACAATTGTGTGCAAAAATCACACCATTCCAGAAAGTTACTGTCTCTGTCAGGCAAAGCTTCTGTGCATATGCTGGTGCTGTGGGTTGTCATTACCTCATCATGATCTCATCCCAGCATCCTGGCTGTCAGGTGGTTGGAGCTAGGACAAGAGTGACCACATCACTCACACAGGCATGGACAGCCATAGGGAGCATCAGTATTTTTACTCTGTAGGGCTGTTAACTTGTGGCCCAGCCAAGGGTCAAAGCTGGCTGGTTGGTTTCCAGCCCACAGGAAATGTTCTCAGAACATTGGCTAACGTTCTGTAAAAGTTTAACCAAGCAATAACGCTAATACAATATCTCAAAAACTGGACGTTTTGAACAGTCCTAGAACTTTTAAAATGACACCAAATAAGAAATACTTGTCAAATTCACAAATGCTCATCAGTTTCTCACAGCCCAAATCAACCGTTTTCCCAGCAACATGAGACCAACACACCTCAAACGTGTAAGAGACTAAAGGAGTTTTGTATTGTATCAGATCTGATGTGTCAGACTCAGATAGACCTTGGTAATGAAAATCTCTTTTCATACTGTATTACCCTGCACCAGACAGCCACGTTTGTGAATAGAACTCATGCTAGAAAACATTCAACATGTTTCGCTAGCTTGCATAACCTTAGACGGGTTAGTTCTGTGTATTGAGAAAGAAAAAAGAGAAAGAGAGAGAGAGAGAGAGAGAGAGAAAGAGAGAGAGAGCTTAACCCAAGGTGTGAAGCTGTCCTAACCTCCTTTCAAAATTACAAGTGGGAAACGATGTTAAAAGTTGTCTGGGTTTAAGCACAGCATAAAAAGCTCTGAAAGATGTCTTTCATCTATAGTCTTGTATATTATAGAGTCCCCTTAGCGAGCCACGCTCATGCATTAGTCAAAGCACACCACCCGTTCACTCTCACACACTCTTTGTCATGCGCTTGTGGACACACGCTGTCCACTTACACTTCACAAAACCATTAGGCCACACTTCTGTGTCTAAGTCATTATTTACCCATGATTTAAAACTAGAGGTTAACCGGATGAACTTCGACTCTGAGTTCCTTATGTGTCATAAAAATCGGCTTCGGGAAGGATCTCTGGAGATCCCGGGAGAGCCCCTTCGCCCAACACACGCGCACACGCACATAATAAGCAAGACATGGGTCAGTGACGCTAAAATAAAACCACAACAGCTACAGGGCATACATACTGACCCACAGGTTAATAGAGTTTAAGCAGAGTGACAAACACACACACATATCAAACTACACAGTGAATGAGAGACCGAGAGCTGTACAAGCATACAGAGAAGAAGATGAAAAGTCAGAAGTAGATAAAAAGAGTGACAAAGCAGGGAAGAGGAAGACGGCGCCTGGTGAGACTGAAGTGAGATTATCCAGCTGTGTGGAGAAGCACAGACGGGATCCAATGAGACGACAGACGGTTAGAAGGAGCCACGTGAGCACATTCGGGCAAGATAAAAACAGTGGGATGAAATCAAAGGAGGAAAATGTGTGAGAAAGGTAAATAAAGAGCAGAATTAGGAATGAAAAGCAGGTTAACATTCAAAACTGTAACACAGACGTACCAACCCTAATTTTAAAACAATGCAAAAATATGCAATCAAAATATAGCTGTTTCTACTATTAGTAGTTACGTTCAAACAAATAAAGGTTCCTAAAAGGTTTCCTAAACATTCTATAGGGAACCTTTTACAGCCACAGAACCTTTCTAATGCTAAAAGGGTTCTTTGCAATGTTTTACAGACTATAAAAGAGAGAAATGGGTTTTCTAGAACCTTTACTTTTATAATCGTACCCTAATATTACTAAAATACTTACAATAATGAGAATCACCACTTACATTAATGGCAATTATCACCACTTACATTAATGGCAATTATATCCACTAATATCCATGATTTTATCCATTGTTAATTATATCCGTGCCCAGTATGTTTGAGAATTATGGTGTTTAATTGTCAGGAACTCATTGTCACGATGCAAAACTCGTAGCGGTCTTTGAGTACAAGCTTCATTTTGTTTGAAATGTGAAAAGTGTTTATGAGATTCACTGAGTAAATGTAAAACATCCTTAAACTGATTAAAGTCACGATCAGAGAGAGTTAACAGGCCCTGAAGCAAAGAAAACATGTAGTACCAGGAACTAAAAGAGAGTCTCTCTAACTCTAGGGCTTTGTGGCCCTTAATTAACTGAGCTGGCATTCTCTCTCACACCCGAATGGCAGTTTCTACCCTCCTGGAAGCTATGAGGCCTTCACAACAAAATTAAACTCAGTACACCTGCATGACTAAAAGTAATAAAGACTAAAAAGGTCAGTCAACATTGTCTAAGTGTGATTGGAGCAGCATTGTGCAGCGTGACATTCATTTTAAAAGTCAGGTGAGTCTGTGTGTGCGTGATGAGATAAGAGACGCAGGGGCCCAGAACGCTCCAGTCACGGGTGCATAAAACTGACTTAAAGAAATGTTCCAGACTGTATTTCTAACCAGCACGGCAGTGATCTGTTCTGTACTGAACTTGTTTATCTCAAACAAACCTATTGGGCCAGTCTGTTACATCATTTCCTGCTTTGTGGCTGTGCTTTATTTTGTGACAACGATGTTGATCTAATAACACAAAATCCTGTGCAGGTGTAGATCAATCTTTTGCCTGTCAGTTTTCTTCACGTCTACAGTTCTCTCTCCCTTGTCACACGAATGATGAATCAAATTACAGTAATAGAATAAAAGAAAGTTACTTCAAAAGTTCAGGTAACTCAAGAAGTGTAAGCCATTAAAGTTTACCTCAGCTGTGCATTCCTGGAAGTAGATTTTATGGCTTCAAAAACAAAAATGCGCAACAAAATCACAGACATAATTTGTTTCTACCCGTTTTACGCAGCATAATGTCCTAGAAGACTCTAAATGTTCTCTCGGCGTGACAAAGTGAGACAAGTTTCTCTCCCACCGCACGCTTAATTGAGCTTTTTAAATCTTTTCACAAACTGACAGTAAGTGCAGTAAATGCAAAAGTGTAGACCGACAGAAAAAAGATTAATTATGCAAAGAAAAAATCATCTTTGGCAAGCGGCGAGGTGATGTAATGAGTGTCGCACCAGAAAGAAATTACCGCACATTTGCGCGCACCCAGCAAATAAATGGAGAAAACGGACCGCCACGCGTCTAATTACCACAAGCAAACGATGCAATAGAATTATTTAATTCATCTCACCGTAACCATTTAGTATCCGTGATACTTAATAACGATGCAATTGTATTAAGTGCTTGGTGAACTGAATTCCAGCGCGCAGATCTTTCGGTGAAGTACTTACCGTAAACTCCCTGCGCCCGCGCGTACCGGTGGAGAACCGAAAATAACAGAATCCAGAAAAGCTTCATCTTCAGGTGCGATCCCTCATTACCTGCGGAAACAGCACGAAAGATCACGATCAACTGAGACCACAGCATCGACCTCCTCAACACCTGAAGCAGAGATTACAGTAGCCTAACAACACATTAGTCTCCAGTTCAGGTATTTTCATATCTGCGTTATTCCAGTGCGTCCATGCGCGGGGGTTAAAGGACAGACAATTCATTTTCCAAATCATGGATTATGTGCAGATTACAGGGGCAGTGATGTTGTGTGATAGGATTGAAAGCAGCAATCATGGGTTATTTCTGAAATTGGTGGGCGGTTAAGGACGACCGGATACGTGGTTTAGTAATCTGGTTGAAGTTGGTGAGATCAGGGAAGACGAGACACAGGTTGCACGATGCAAATGTTGCATTCGTTCACCCGTTGATAAATGGCGGTGTCCAATATTAACTTTAGTATTACACCATGCGTATACATTTCCATATTTATTGCACTTTTACGCACAATCGTGAGCAATACCATTAGTGAACGTGAAAGAAACAAACATATGGAGAGACGTGTCTATGCTGGTGCGCTCCTTTGTATCGAAGTTAGATGTTGTTTCTCGCTGGCCTGTTTAAATCACAGTTCCTCAGTTTCTCTTCTGCTGTAGTGTAGCGGTTTTGGCAACCAAAAGGTTCAAACTCTGCACGCGGCAATCTACGAATTACCATCACTGCGTTCTTATACAAGACACCCATAAGACAAATCATCTCAAAAGTGTAAAAAACTGTAAGTCGCTTTTGTCATTTATCATCACCTAAATCACAAAAATTTAAAAGCATAGAGTCCTACATTATAATGCGATTATCATTGCTTACTTTATTCACAACCTTTGATCTGCGTTTGCAAAAAGTTTACATTTACGAACACTTAATCATGGCTATGTTTTAAATATCCAAACAGGCATTTTATACCTACGTCTGTCTGCACGATTAAAATAACAAACATTTTAACTCTCGATCTATAATAAAAAGTTGTCAGTGTCTGTGTACTGTACAACGTAAAATGTACATTTCTAAACTTTGATCTTAAAATATTTTACGTAATTTGACAAAACATTTTAACAGTGTGGACATGTGGGTGTGTGCACTTCGCACCCCTTTGCATTTAAAATTGATGTAATATATATGCTACAGAAATAAAGTGCAGCTCACCTTCCTCTGTGCGTGCTCAGCTTCCTCACCGCGAGTAGATAAAACACTTAATTCCGTTTCAGAAGAACGACCAGACTGGACTTTCAGTACTGGGCTGGAGTTCCAGGTGCTCAGTTAGTTCCTATGCGTGTTGAGCGGGAGCGCACCGATATATCTCCATCCAGAAAATAAGCGCAAAATTCCAACACATTCTCACGGGCAACTTCAACTGATGTTAAACTCTTTAGAAAGCTCTAGCACATCTCCACGCCTCCAAATGCGACTTCATGGAAACCAGCAGACCGATGCTATCTGATCTCTGCGTGTGACAGATCTAAACTCTTCTTCTGTGATCGTCTCCGATCTGATGCGCGTTCATCGATGTCTCTCGCAAGAGTGAAACGGATGGAGAGCTTGCGCGTCTTTGCGCGCTGCCGCTGTCAGTGTGGAGATGCGCGCAGAGATCTGTCTGGTGACGGTCCGATATCTAGAGTCTATAGTCCGTGCCGTGGGGCGGATGAAAGGCAGAGATGCACGTCTGATCTCTGAACAGGTTTCTGGAGAGTCTCTGCGTAAAGTCTCTCCTGCTCTGACTTGGTAATGAGTGGGTTTATCAGAAAGGACCCGGGATCTAAACTGTATAAACTCTCCGATTTTTCCAATAGTGTTTTGGTGGAATCTCCAGCCAATTAAATCTCCGCAGCTGCGAACGGAGGACTCGCCCTGAATCCCGGAGGACCAATTAAATAAGAAAGAAGGCTGAAAAAAATCACCATGTCTCTGCCTCCCCTCCTCTCTATTCCTCTCTCTCCTCCTCTCCCTTTCTACTTCATCTCCCCTTCCATCAGTTTCCTCACACTGTCGTCACTGAAGGCGCAGATGGGTTTGGAACTGATGGCCGCTAGGCGGCGTGGTTGAGCTAATTATAATTCAAGAGACAGCTCCCGATCACCTTTGACCGGATTCATGATAAGCAAACACGTCTTGTATGAGGTCGTGAATCCAAGAGCTGAGTAATACATAAACATATTACTTTAAGACATCTCCACATTCAAGAAACGTATTTGAATATGTGTGGATGAACATCTCACAAAAACTGGTCCAGGTCTCATTTCACCCTTATATCAAAAGGGAAAAAATAAATTATACCAAAAAAATCTGATTTTGCATTGTGACAATTATATTGCAATCAAAAACAAGCCAGCAGGTGTATTGCTATTGAAAGGCACAGAGAATTTTACAGAGTTTACAATGTTACTTTTTCTTGCTAGGCCCAGGCAGTTGTTACTACAGGGAGGGAACATTCTTATTCTACAGAGCCTTTTATTGGACAAAAAAAATGTACATGCCCCTACAGACTCGATGAGTCATCAATATTATTTGCCTGTTTTCAGAAAACATAAAGACTGTATATTTTAAAAAAGACATCTGCTAAAAGTTCAATTTAACTTTTGGAATGCATTAGCATATAGATGCCCACAAGTTACATAACCACGGATGAGAATAAAAATCTCATTTTTATTTAATGGGGTACAGATCAGGTAGAAACGAGAAACATGATAACAACTGCTTATTTTCTTTTTCACAGTTAGGGATGTGTCCTGAACAACAAAACAAATGACATTCAAATCCACCGGGAAAAAACAGAGAAAAATCAAACATCAGTTTTGATGTACAATTGTAGAGGCAGAAAAAATATGCTGGAATTAACAAAAATCATTTCTAATGTGAGGTGTACTGTAGAAGAAAATGGCAGCTGTTCTAAATCCCGCCCCCCGTCTGGCTTCCCGTGTTGGGAAACAGCCAATCCCGGTTGGCCTAGATTGTGAGTGGGACATAATACTTTAGTTCATCACGGTAAACGTGTGTGAAAGGCTGGCATAGCCGGACTGGCCAACTGACATGCCCACAGTGCCCCTCAGGACCGCTCACTGTTGCCCAGGGCCAGTGGATGGCACATGAAAGCAGACCCAGGGCTCTCTCTGGATCTGTAATCCGGAGAAATATTCCAGCCAAATAAGTGTGTGAACCAGGGGAATGTTGTCAGAGAGCATGTGTTAGTGTGTGGGGGTACGTCAGCTATCCCAGATTCCTGTATTAGCCACAAATAAGTTTTTTTTTTCCCTGAGACATTAATTAATATTGTACCATACTATGTCTAGTACCACCGATAATTAAATTAAAAGATGCTCATTAAAATACTTTGGCTTGTTATTTTTTTTACACTTGAAATCATTTACTCGTCCTCAAATCATTCCAAATGTTTGTGACTTCCTATCCTCAGTGGAACGCAAAAGAAGATATTTTTAAGAATGTTCGAGCCACTGTTGCCCAAATAATGAAGTTAGGTGGTGTAACTGCCAAACATAATACATGAAGATATTACTGTCTGTCTGTCTGTCTAATAAATACAAAGATTTATAAAGTCTGTCAGATATCACTTAGAATGAGACACAAATGAGACAGTCTTGTCTTGTCCACTTTGCAGCTTACATGAGCCAGAAAGGAAAAGGAAGGTGGCATGAAATCAACCAATCACAGATTAGATTGGTAACTCAGTGTGTGGATGGTGATTTATACCATAACATTTCAACATGGATAAAAGCATCACCACAGAAGTAATTTCATGTGCTTTATTCTGCTGAAGTCATACGATAGTTTTGTGTGCATGTCAGATCGAAATCTAAACTGTTCACTGAGCATTTTTCCCCTTATCACATCTCTCAAATCTCATTTGCAGTCTCGTATATTTGAGACTTCACGATTGGCCGTGCAAGAACAAATGGGATTTGATGTTAATGTTATCAAACCTGATGCGAGGAGGATTAACAGAACAACAAAGAAATTTCAGTCTGTTTCTTACACAAAGCGGCTGCATTGACTTTTTCTCCTTTTTGGCGTTTGACAGCATAAATCACCATCTACTTTCATTGTGCTGAAAAGAGAAACTCGAATATAATATCCTGTCTAAAACTCATTTTGTTCATGTCATGAAGGAATAAAATACAGGGTCGCGATGTCAAGACCAAATGACAACAAAATGTTCATTTTTGGGAAAACCACTCTTTGAAAAAAGATGTGTGTAATTTTTCAATTTTAAAGCACTACTTTTACAAATAAGACAGTTGTAGGTTAATTCACTCACATTCAAAACACAGCGTCTCGTTGCCTGACACAGCAATGCTGTCTCAACCAATGGCGTGCGTTTTAGATGAGCCTATCTGTTTTCCCGACCAATGGAAGATGAGGGGGGTGTTTATTATTAATAATAATAGTTCCCATTTGGTGATGCTAGTGGTACAGAAATGACACACCTCAACTTTAAATCTAATCTGTGTTTCTATCAGACGCTCAGACGTCTTTATAGTCAGATCTGTTGCAGTCTCATTCCAGGTCTGATCAGGTCTGGATCTTCTCGTATATATGTATCAGACTCCAGCTGGGGCACGTCAGCTGCCTCCACGGGGGCCATTATTTAGAAGGGTAATTGGCAGAGCGAAGCACGGAGATGCCCTTGGGAGCCAACAATTCATAACCCCTTCAAAGCCAATATCCGATACCAGAAAATACGCTGAGACAAGAGACGGGTTCGAGAGAAGAGAGAGAGAGGGAGGGAGATGGACTGCTTCATCACAGAGAGAAGTAATGGGTGTGTATTGATTACTCTCAGCCGAGACTCCGATTTCATGTTTAAAACAACACTGATCCTCGTTAGGCGAGGGGGGGGAGGTCGGAGACATAAACACTCAGCTATCAGTTCCAAGGACACACAAGTGCAGAGAAAGGAGGAGGCAAAATGAGGAGCGCAGGGGGAAACATGAGCAGAGAGGAGCAAATAAAGACACCAATGGACAGTTTCACTGCTAAAAGGGGAATCAGATTTTCCTTGATCTTGTGAGGTAAACGAGTTCGTTGCACTGTGAAAACATACAGTAACTTTCAGAAGCCGAAATTTTCTCCCCGGTGACAAAAAACATTAATTGAAAGTAAACTGCTAAAAAGTTTTACTAAAGTGAAGAATGTTCTTACCTAAAAACCAGATGACTGAGGTAAAATGAGGAAGATCTGTCATATCTTGAGATGTTCTTGCAGCATCTGCTGCTCTGCATGTCCTTCTGAAAGGTCCTGCTGTCAGAAACAAGTGACTGAAGGTTAATAGTTAGTTAGAAACTATATAGGACTAGACAACAAACCCACAGCAAGTGCTAATGGTCAGATAGAGGGTGGAATTGCGTGTTTTATAATAACTTGACTAGTATTATAAATAAACCTCAGGAAAAAGTTAATAATAC
Source organism: Ambastaia sidthimunki (assembly GCA_036877625.1). Classification (NCBI taxonomy): domain Eukaryota; kingdom Metazoa; phylum Chordata; class Actinopteri; order Cypriniformes; family Botiidae; genus Ambastaia; species Ambastaia sidthimunki. The sequence goes on along the minus strand of JAZGTK010011101.1, from coordinate 5,712 downwards.
AAAATTAATTACATGACCTCTTTAAGAACAACAACACTGTTGTCCCATTCTGCCCAGCTAACAATTTTATGTTGTAAGAACGTTTTGCTAACGTTTCCATTAGTTAACAAAAACAATAAAAGTTAAATATTCCATGAATGTTTAAAACGTCTAGGTTTTTTAGACATTGTATTAACGCTATTGCTTGGTTAAAGGAACATTGTTCAAACATTTTTGTGTAATAGTTTTAAAACATTCCACTAACAACTTAGAAATAAAGTTTTTAATTCATACATGATAAACAATGTTCAAAAAACCTTCGACTAACATTACTGCAAAAACTTTTTTTGATTACTTTAACAGAACTTTTTACAGAACATTGGTCAATGTTCTGAGAATGTTCTGTTAGCTGGGTGTCTGATTTTTCATTAGACTGTCTTGAAGCCTGAAGTATCCTTCACATCTCAAAACCACTGATTTCCATACAGACAGTAAGAGCAAGCGAAGTGAGAGAGAGAGAGAGAGAGAGAGAGAGAGGGAGATAGAGAGAGAGAGAAATCCCTTAGGTTTGAAAATCCATAAGTACTGCAGCAGACACTGACTAATTTCTGTATATATATTTTTTCTCATTAACAAGCGTTCATTTGGTAGCTGAGTATTGATCCACAGAGCCTTGAACGATCTAGATACAGAACTCAGTTGTGCTGTTCAGATACTTTACAACACACACACACAGAAATACACACAGGTAACCGCAAATCAGAAATGTGTTAACTGTAAAACCAAATGTACTTACAAACTGACTATTTAAACAACTATTTGTTTGACCCCCAAACAAAGTCTAGAATCGCCTCAGGTACAAACCCACACATTTTTGCCAAAATAAAATCAACCTTTTTCCTAATTAAGATTATTTTTGTTTGTTTTCCAGCAAACGAGTCTAAACATCATTTCAACAAGATAAACTCACTTGAGAAGCAACATTGCATACGATTAACAGTTGTTGCCAGAGAACATGCCTTTTTATAGTTGTGTAAAAAGAGTTTTGCATTTTTTAAGATGTTTAGAACTGTGTTTACTGGAAAACAAGACAAAAATACTGATTAAGGAGATGTTTTTCTCTTTTTTGCATTTAAAGACATTTCACCCATCATTACACAAATGCATGCATAATATTTTAATATGAAATTACATATACCACCCACCCACCTTCTCCCACATTGGGTTTTCATGTTTTATGGGGACATTTTATAGATATGATTTTTATACTGTACAAACTGTATATTCTATCCCCCTACACTAACCCTTAACACTAACCATCACAGAAAACTCTATTTTCAAAATAGATAATTCTGCATAATTTATAAGCTTGATTCCTTATGGGGACCATAAAAATGTTCCCACAAGGTCAAAATTTGCTGGTATTTCTATACTTGTGAGGATATTTGGTCCCCATGACATAGTGAATACCAGACCACACACACACACACACACTCTCTTATCTCTCTTTATGCAAACTCTTGTTTTTCCTGCATGCACTCTGTGTTTTTGAATGGGCATCTCTTTCTGTGCATCTCTGATAAGAGACGACCACTCTTCAACATCACAGATTATAGATCTGCCTTCAGAGATAATGTCTTTGCTTCTAATGCCACATCAGAGCACAAGCCCTCCTGCCAGACGCCTATCTCACTGATCTGAGAACTGCTGGCGGTGAACAAACAGCTTGAGGACAGCTGAGGTAGGGTCTTGTTAAGAGGCTTGGAGTAGGTCGACACACCTGTTTTGAAGAGTTCAGCTTTTGAACCCAAATGTTTCAGATGTCACATCAGAAGTATCTGTTTGGTGGGATTATTTATATCTGACTGCATGTGAGCTGTTTGTCGATGGTTCTTACACTGTTTTTACCATATCATACCAGAGTGCTTAACTTCACACGTCCCAGAGTCAAGTCAGCTATAAGGGCAACACATACAGTACCTCACACACTCTCTATTTAGTAAACCCTATATTTATATTTAAGCATATCCATAGGTGCATCTATATTTCTTATATAGAGATAATACGATTACTATATACTGACCATACAACATTCTACACAATTTGTTATACGCTTTTCAAGTCAGACCCATGACCAGTAATAAAACAAACCAGTTCTGTGAATTTCATAGAACAACTGCAGATTTAGGACACACACTGCACAAGCTCTTTCTTTTAAAAACAGCTAGACGGAGTGCAACTGAATGGAACTCGAGGGGTCTCAAGACATTGTTTTTAAAGCTGGGCTATTTTTAACCTGACAAGTCATCTTAAAAAAGCGACACTCACGGCACAAGACTGAAAAAAAAGCAAAGCGTAACGCAACAGCTAAGGACGTTTTCTGACATATGCATTGAACAACTATTACAAAAGGTCCAAACACACCATGTGAACAACACACACACACACACACACTTCATATCAGAAGCCTCAGGGCTCCATGAAAGAACCCACAACAGTAAATGAGAGAGCAGAACCTTTAGAAATTTCAGCAGTTTGTGTGTCTGTGTGTGTGTGTTTACTTAACTATATACTGGGGACAAATTTGTACTCAAAAGTCAGCAAAACCTGACAAATCTGAGCACAACCTCTTACCTTTTACAAATCCTCATTTATAAAAAATAACAAAATATATAAAAATATAAGTAAATATGTCTAAAAATATAGTAAATGTTAGAGTGTGTGTTAGTGTATTGTTTATAACTAGCTGTGTAAACAATACAATACAATGGAATGTCCCCATTTAGATAGCTAAGTAAATGTCTGTGTGAGTGTGTGTGTGTGTGTGTGTGTGTGTGTGTGTGTGTGTGTGTGTGTGTGTGTGTGTAAGGAGATGATCACACAGAGTGTTAATGAAGAAAACATCAAAGTGTGTATACAGAGGGATTATTCATATGAGCATACGGTCAAACATGGGCTAGAGGAGCTGAGAGGCTGAACACAGACACAGCACTTCAGCTTAAGTTTGTATAACATCCTTTAAATGTCACACAATGATCTATTTTTTCCCTCAACAAATTGGGATTAGTGGTTAATTATCCTGTTTTCAAACAAGGACAAAAGCAGCTGCACATCTGAGACAAAACTGACTGCAGGTCTCACTGGCTTAAGAAACAGTGAAGTAAAACAATGCAATAAAAACCTTTAGAACAGTGAGACCAAGTCTGATGTAATGTTGTACAAACACACGTTATCTGGCCCTTGAGAGAGACTTTATATCATGGTAACAGTATACATCATAATACTGTTATTTTCTATTTTCAACAGCTTCACATTATGCAACTCTTGAGTTAAAAACATGTACAGACTTAAAACATTAAAACAAACAGTCCCGACACTACATTCTAAATGCACAATTCACATTTGAAACCATTGTAAAATAGCCAATATATGCACACCTCTGACAGCACAACAGTCCAATTCAATATAAATGCATATGTTACAATGTCGAAACCATAAGCAACTAAAGACAAGTAACATCCCATAATATCAACCTCCCAGCTAACAATTTTAGGCTGTATAAACGATGATGTTGTATATAGTTGTTGTATTAACATTATAAGACCATGATATATATAACATTAAAAACACTTACTACAAGTTTTATGATCATTTTGAGAGAACATTATCAAATTTCCTTTCATACATATAAGAAAACATTAGCCAACATTCCATTGTTAGCTGGGTTGTCTTTACTGGTCACTCTCATATGTAATTAAACATAAACCACTCCTGCCCACTAGTAGCTGTACACACACACACACACACACACACAAAATACAGTATTGTAAAATAGCAACCAGATGACACATTTTTTCTGTTGCTCAGTGCCGCCACACAATCCAGCCTTAACCTGACCTATAGAAATATGTTCTATTTAAGTTCCAGCTCGCATTCTCGTTCCATCTCTGCTCACAGGCACGCCATCAAGATTGCTCATTATATTTGAATGGAGACTATATAATTGACGGCTTTATATTGATGAATTGACTGTGCAAAGGTTGTGAAGTTAATGGCATTTTCTCAACAGCAGACAGTCAATTAGCCCGCAGATGGTCTTAAAGACCAATTAACAGAATGGAGTACAATGAGCAGGAGTCGTTCAGAGTAGATTCAGCCCAGAAAATGTTCTGCTATATAAGGCCACTCTCTCTTAAAAGTAGGCTAGCAATAACAAGCTAGCTTTAAAAGCATAAGATCCCACCCTATCTATCTTTAGACCACGCCTCCTCCACACATGAAGGCATACGTAGTTTGACAGGCAAGTAGGACATCCAATCATTGCATTCAGACCAAATATTTCACGGTCCTGCACCTTCTACAGAAGATATACGTTTGTTTAAATATAGTCTGACCATTTAGTGATGCTATCAGGATGTGAAGAGACTTTCAACCAGCTCAACATACGGCATACACAAATCTTCATCTGCAGGTTACCATGGCATTTCAGACCTTCCACTGACCACAACCTGAAATCACTTGTGAGTCATATTGTATGACAGATATTAATAATTAATGCAAAAGGATCTTTAAGGACGCTGAAAGCAGAGAGCCGAGGATTGAATGGCTTTCAAGAGGTCCACTTCTGACAGTCACACCAGCTCTGCTAACTGGCTCTCAGAGCTTAAGCTATAAGCACAACTGTGAGTGTCCACTGCACTGTTTAATGGATATAGTTTAAAAGGGTCCTTTTGCATGCAAACAGTTTAGAAGAGAATTAAATACCAGCAGAGAAGTTTTGGTAAATGTAGCAGAAATTAATGCTGTGTTGTGATGTAAGCCATGCATACAGCTCATCAAATTCACGTTGTTTGTCGCCAACATAAATGTATAAACTAGCTGATTATGATGAATTAAAACCCCCTACCGCCCAGCTAACAGAGAACGTTCTCAGAACGTTGGCTACCAGCTAAACATTCTCTCAAAGCTCTCTTAAAGTTATTAAAAACATTCTTGAAGTAACATCTAACATTTTTATGTTATAAATTGTTAGTGAAACGTTTAAACATTTTTGAATAAGGTTCTTATTCAATATTAATGTTCTAACCAAGCAATAACATCAATACAATCTTTAAAATGGACGTTTTGAACATACCTAGAACATTCAAAATATTAACATTTTTAGCATTTGATTACTAACGGAAACATTAGGGAAACGATTACAACCTAAAATTATTAGCCGGGATATTAGCAATTATTAGCAATATCATAACTAAAAGAAAAATCACTCTCACATAAACTCCAATCCTTGATCATTTTAAGACACAGATTCATACGGTTGCTGTTTGGCCAGGGACTTTGACAGGTGTTGTCTGAGCCTCGTGTAATATGGGAGGCAGAACTAGAGTCTGGAAACACCGCCTCACACGGCAGGAGTTACACATGGTTAGTAGAGCAGCTCTCCTGCCACATGTTACACACATGCTACTGCCCTCCTCCCTGTCTCTCTGTCTGACAGTGTTGTGAGCTACATTGATGATAAGATCACTCATGTCCCAGTGAAAAATAAATGAAGAAATGGATTCTAATATTCTTAGAGAGGTTACAGAGAGATGACACACCGACTCAATCGTAAAGAAAAGAATCTCCTCCACTTTGGTTTGTTTAGAATGAGACAAACTTGTGTTACTGCAAGCAAAGAAATTAATTGCATGATAATCTGTGTCTGTAGACAGACAGATACACAGACAGACA
>JAZGTK010011100.1:5471-15882 GCA_036877625.1 Ambastaia sidthimunki | reverse complement strand
AAAACATCTGAATGAAGGTTATTAAAATAATGAAATGTTTTTCCACATAAGATAGATAATCATACAGTAAGAAAATAATGACAAAAATATTGAAAGCCCACTGAAGGACTGATGAACACAGAGGATGTGCAGGTCAGACAGGGTAGGTTCAGTTAGTGGATAAGATGAAGTATCAAAGCCTCACACAAAATGAGTCATGTGACCACAGACTTCACAGTGATATCATGGGCTGATTCACAGTGCATGAACCCATTCTCCTCTGTCTGTATACACTCAGTATGTCTGAACATACTACACGTACATTGTTGTGTGGAATACTTTTGACAAACTGCCATTTGTGGGACAGCACAGGGTAACTTGACATCTATTAACTTTTATATTTACATTCCAGCAGAATTTATTTTACACAGACGCTTTTTCAAGTGGGATTGTGAAATATCATAAGGTAAGTATCATAAACAGGTAAGTTTAGCCTTGACACTATAAATGTGAAACAAATTTGATTCATTTTTATTCATTTCAAATTTGAGCCATTGTTCTCATCAACAAATTCCCCAGGGAGATTTAAAGAATGCAGCCATTAGGTGTCAGTTATAGTGAACTGAATTTAGTTGCAGGGCAGCTACAGATGAAATCATTCTAAACTGATGTATTGACATAACTGACCATGACACAGTAGCTTGTTGAGAAGCCCCCAAATCCAGCACACACACAGGCTGCATCCCAAACCAAAAGCAGGAAACTGGTTTCAGACTGACTTCAGAACTGGTTTCAGACTGACTTCAGGCTGGTTTCAGACTGACTCCAGGCTGGTTTTGGACTAACTTCAGACTGACTCCAGGATTCAAGTGAAATTTAAACAAATCCTTATTCAAACAAAAGCAAAGCACATATTTAGTGACTACAAAGCTTATTTCCCAGAAGAAACTGACTCATACATTTAAACAACAAAAAACTGACATTTATGCATGAATTTACCTGAGTGAGTTTCTCTTCCACCAATGATTCATATTTTACTGTGGTGTAAGAATCAGAAATCTCAGATTGTCTGCCCACCATAGCAAGTCAGCAGTACCCTGGGTGGGAAGAAAACTCATTTGTAACATTTGGTTCAGAACAGCTTGTTTTATGGTAAATATACTAGTAAATAAAGGTATCAAGAGAAAATTATTTTGAATTTGAACAACATGTTGGGGTTACTTTTCTGTTCTTGTCATATTTTAACTGATAAATACAATTAAAAACCTTTCTGTGTTGCTCAAGCAAAACAGCAGAGAAACTGTTCTCAACAGAAACTTAGAAGGTTCTGTTAAGAACATAAACTGCTTCCTGTAAATTGCCTGAATTCATTTAGATTTTAGTGACCAGGAAGTTTTTGTGTGGTCACAAGTTATTATTACCAGACAATAATAACTTGTAAAGCTACTTTTAAAATGTTTATTCCGTTAATTACACTTAGTGTTGTAGCAGTGTTTTATACAAACTTTAAATATTTATATAGCCGATATATTCTATTATATTTATAATACTATATATTTGTTTTTTCAGCTCATATATTTTTTTGGTTATAAATGTGCATGATCTTTCTCTCTACAAGTGCATTATTATACATTTATCAGACCCTTTTATCCAAAGCCACTTTCCAACATTTCACCAGTACTAGTCAAGTAAAAACAGTTCTGGCTAGAGACAAGATGAACCGTACAAAAAGTTTTTATACAACATTAGGCATAGCTGAACAGCGAAAGTTAGTTATTAGTCATTTATTACCACCTGCAGTAATACAAAGAAATGTAAACACTTTTAAAAGATACTGAAGTATACTAACTGGGGGCCACCACATATTCTATAGTATTCTATAGTAGTATAGTATTCTATACAGTGTTTCGTAAGTTACATGCCATCCCTCATGGGCCATAATCCCTCATGGACTCATTTTTCAGGTTAAACTGTATGTCTGGAGCTCTCAACAGCCCTGATCCATCCTTAGGCCCTGCTGGAGCCTGCTGTACCCTCACTGCAGGCAGATCTCGGGGGCAGTGCCACAGTGTGAAGGTATGATGAATAACAGATGTTTCTTCATTGGCTGAGCCATTTGTCATACACCTGCCTTGCCTCAGACGCAGAGAGCTTGACGATATGTCACTGTCCCGGGGTGGATGGCCCCAATACATCAGCCCATCTAAACAACACTCAACAGAACCTCTGCTGTTATAGAGTCATTTTTCTCCTCCCAGCACCAAATAAAAAAATATATTCAGCTTGTGTTTTTCTTTGTTTGTGGTGTTTTCTTAGCTCTGAGGAAGGCTCTTAGCTTTTTAATGGAAGCACCACTAGGGTGGGATTGCAGTGGCTAAGCGGACATAACCAGACTCACAGAATCACTTTTCTAATGTTCTACAAATCACCCCTTTTATGTTTATGACATTTTTTATCTAATTTAAATTATGTTTACAGCTACCAGTAAGAATCAAAATAAGTTCAAAAAGCTTTTTGGATGCCCTAAAAACATGAAATTAACATTATATATATATTTTTTTACAAATAAACAAACATGACTGGATTGAGTACTGTACCTTTGTGAATTTTTCACCAGCCCTGGAACTGCTTCTGAAATAAATGGGAATGCTGACAGAGTTTTCTTCATGGAAAGTCACGTGATTTTCTGTGATCATTTTGAAAGTTTAATTTGATGTGTAAATGGAAGATTTTGTCATGATTAGTCATACTGTGTGTTTAAAACTCATCACTGTCTGCAGGATGGCACTATGCTAGCATTAATAATCAATATTCAGCTAATAGTAACCCAGACGTGTTTAAAATGCCCTTCAATGGACACATAAAAAGGCACACCATGCAAATAAACAAAACTAACTAACAAACCAGCAAACATCAATATACAAACATGCTGGAACCAAAATCTTTTTCATGATTTTACAATAAAACACTGATCTTTGGTTAAACGCAGACGTCACATGATGCACTTGCTGATTGGTCAGTCTTGTTTCTTTACACTTGTGTCATTGTGATACACATCCCACGTCTTCTGTAAGTCCCTCAAGAAACACATTGTATGATGCACTGCTGCTCAGTGTTTTATATCATCTCAAGTCTCAAGTTTCTTCTTCTTCACATTTACAAAGTTTACATTTACAAACACTTTCCAGACACATGAGTATCAGTTACAAACCCCCTGATGAAAAAAGAGACTGTACATTGTTTTACATTTTTCTCATGATTACAATCTTTGATTTCTCGACCATATTATAATCTCTCTTCACCCTGAAATGATAAAAATGTGTTTTTCTCGTTCCACATCGTATTTTTTGTACCTCATGATTTTGGCAATATTCACAGTTGAAGTGTTAATGCTGAGATACTTCAGTCGAGTGCTTCTGTTTCATGAGATTCTATCAGGATTATGTGCTCTGCATTTCTTAGCTTGAATGAAGATTATTAGAACTCATAACAGACATTTGGTGATGATAACAATGTCACTGTACCTCAACAGCTTTCACCTGCTAATAATTTTAGCACCTGGCAACACCCTAGCAACAACCCAGGACAACCTTGCAACCTTGGTAACCACATGTCCCCAGGGCCCTAGCAACCACATACACTGTTGCATAATATCAACATAGGGGTTTCACCTTTTTTAAATATTGTTGGACTTCCTAATAACTTCATGTAATATACATTACAAACATACATTAAAGTGATAGTTCTCTGATAGTTTTCGTTTATCTGCTGCAAACAAATGAAGATATTTTGAAAAAGTTTGTAAACTGAACTGTTTTGGGGCACCATTGACTTCCATAGTAGCAAAAAAAGAAATGTATACATGTTTGAAACAACTTGATGGTAAGTAAAGTAAAAAAAAAATAGTGAACTATCCCTTTAAGTGAAATTCTCCTTAAAGGAGAACGCCTGTTTGACTGGATTTCTGCATGAAAGGTTCATGTGGAGAGAGGTTTGTTTAACACTTTTTCTCCACACCTCCGCTCAGATGAATATCTGATTGGTCACAGTGATATACAGTGTAAGTCAGTGACTGTTAAGTGTTTCAGATAACAGTCACCACAGGCAGTGAACCCCTCATATGCTTCTACTCAAACCCAGCACATAAATCATCACTTCAAAAGCTGTGCTGTCAGTCAGCTCATTACGCATGAACTAATGTTAACCTTTGATTTGATCATGTATTAATACATGTTGAAATGAATCATAACTAAGATTGAAACATGCTAAAGCATTGTTAATTGTTAGTTCATGTTAACTAAAGTAGATATGTTAACAAATGGAAGCGTATTGTAAAGTGTCACAGAGAAATGACTTCTGATGTCAGAGACACCAGCACAACATCCCTAAAAATAACATTAGTCTTAACTGAAGCTGATTTAAGTTTGATTAAGCAACTGTGGGTTCTGATAGTAACACAGAGTTAATGTTCATTGTTCAGTGCTTGAGAAATCATGTTCATTCAAACTGTCTGAATGAATCACACTGTCATCTCTGCTAACAGTTTAAAGACAGAATAAAGAATGTTTTAAACAATAACAAACCAGCAACACAAACAATAACACTATCATTTTAATAGTAATAGTTGTTTTGTTTAGACACTAAATTACATGGAAATTATTCCATTTAGGTGAAAAAATAATAACAAATGATGTGTTTATTAATATTACAGTAGAGGGTGGGGCAAGCTGTCACACTTTCTACTTCAGTGAAAATTATTAGGGGCTGATTAAACAGCCTATTACAGAAATTATAACAGGCTTATTGTGTTAAGTTGATGTGTATCAATTTATTATAATAAATAAATCTTCTAATTTAACAAATAAATCTTCTAATTATAAGACAAAATTAAGACATGTGGTTACAAAACTACATCTTTGAAACCAATAAACGACTCTGCAGAAAGACTCAAACCCTGTGTGATAACTGCCCCGTCCTTCACTATTGTATCATGATTTATACATCAAACCTCCATTTCATGTGAATAGCCTGAATTAATGTTTTTAAATTTTAATTAATACATTTTAAATTGTGCTTCTTTATGCTGCATTGATATGAAATGCATATTTTCCTAAATGCAATAAGAGAATTTAAAAAACCTGTAAGCCCTCAGAAAACAAATAAGTAAACACAATATGTTATTGCATCTGAGAGGGGCTGAAAACTGCAGTGAGATTAAAGATGAATCTTCTCTGTGTCTAATGCAGCTGGTCTGGAAACAATTCAGACGTAACAGAACTAAATCTACACAGTGGAACCCAAAGAGCTCATTTGTAGTCGCTATACATATTTACAGCATCTAAGGAACCAAAACACCTCTGTACTATAACATCTATTAGAAATGGCTGCTATTGAGGAAATAAAACAGACCTTTTTATATTGGTCATCTATTTTAAAGTGTTTTTCATAATTGAATGAGGCAGCAAAACAGACTAACAAGTTTTGAAAGGTTAAGACATGGCGCGGGTGGGTGGAGCATGACCCCTGGTGGGTGGAGCATAAAAGTTATATGAGTAAATTGAATTGAGTTTGAAAGCCACTGTTTACTATGAAAGAGTTTTGTTTTTGGGTGTACTGTACCTTTAAGATGTGTGATGGTGTGTGAAAGCAGACACAGAGTTAGTTTGATATGATAATTCCCCCTGTGCCAGTTCTGTGCACCATATGCCCATCCTTTCATTGGGGACATGGGTGCAGATGGCAGCCTTTGCTGCTAATAAGGGGAATAGAGGTAAATTGGAGAGGGGTTGAGGAGATCCCTGGTGCAGCGCTCTAATGACAAGCCCAGCAACAGCACCTTCAGTCTGGAACAACAAGGTCAAGTTGTTCTGCCTTTTTCCAAAAACCACATAAATCTGTCATGGGCCGCATGTGGAATACAGGCTGCAGTTCTCGTTTTATGGCTTACTTAAAAAATAAACTGTGCTCTCTACAAATGCTGAGCTGTTTTCAACCCGTGCTTGAGTAGCAAACTGTTGGGTTACAAACTGTTGGGTTATATGCTGGGTTGTTGATACCCAACCATAGCTTGAAACGACCCAGCATACGTTATTTTATAACCCAGTGGTTTGTTGTGTACGCATTTACTGAACTATTGGGTGTGTTTTCAAAATGTAGTCATACAGTATATTCTGACAAAATGACATTTACCAGCAACATACAGTATTTACATGCAAATATTTCCTTTTATTCCAGTCCCTCTCAGTATAAGAATACTGGCAGAATTTACATGAGTCTGCAGCAGCACCAGATCACGTGACTCTTAACTAAAGACACTTTACAGAGGCTGTGTGGGACACCAGTAATGCTGTGACACCATCAGAGTGAGCAGATATATCTACATACCACAAACATATGAGACATTACAGAACGATGATCAGGTTTTCCTCAGATGAAACTCTCTTTTGATGAAGTATTTAAATGCAGCAGGGGCTCGTGGGTATTTGTACTGGAGTTGTTTATGTTCTGTTTGTATTAGGAAACAGTGGTGACAGGACTGTGATGTAGGAGAGCAGCGTTTCTATTTAGACTCTGTGCCGGCCTGAAGGTCTCACTTCCAAAACATAAATTGCATTTTTTTCTCATTAGTTACATCAGTTAAAGAGGAGCCTGACTGTGGATTTATGTTACACACATGTAAAATTCTCTATTGTCACTTAACATATGCTCATAATGTCCTGATCCAAATGACACATTATCTGTATTGTAAAAATAAACATTACATCTGTTTAGCTTTAAGACATTTCATTTTAATATAAAAAGATGAATCAGTGTCTCAGGCTAGCACTAGCATCATACAGTCTCCCATTCTGTGCGTTTACACTGACAACATATTTTGCTGCTTACACAAATTTGTATAATCAAAACTGTTTGCTTGTTGTATGTCTGTTTGTTTTGTATTCTCAAGAAGGGTTCAGCCAGAACAGCAGGTTATGTCAACATATACTGGTGTTATGTTTGCAGTACAGGTCAGTTATTTTCTCAGTGCCTGACGCAGTGATATTATTAAGAGCTCCACAAACACTCAGATATGCTGCAGCTCTGACTGATGGAGGTGTGTGCTGACAACACCAGTGCCTTCCAGCAACAATCCATATAATAAAACAGCATTTTCACTCTCTGAGAGTAACAGGCAGCAGCCAGGTTTCCCGCAGGTGCATTACACCACTCTCAACTCTTTTAAACTGAACAAAACAAAAGAAGTCTTCTTCATCCCACACTGTGGTTTTACTGATGTCTGTCAGTTCTGACATGCCAGACTGTGTAGAGTGTGTTTTTATCAAACAACTACTCAATCAATAAAAGACACATGAAGTGACCAAGTGTTTATCAAGTGTGTAAGTGTGTACCGTCTAACAAATGATAAAGGTCTGTATCCAGGCCTTCACTACTGAAGTGAAATCACAGAGACACAATGTGTCAGACAGGCTGAGCATGTGATTCCTGTGTCTGTGTGAAATGTCTCCTGAAGAAACAATCATTTTGCTGTTTCAATGGATCAGACGTCTCAGGCTGTTCCTGTCCTATATCAGCAGTCTTCACGCTGCTCATCCAATCAGATTTCAGGGCCTAAACTCATTTATTTGTAACAATAGTCACTTGACTGTCTGTACTGGATAAAGCTCTGTTGGATCATCACCTTTATACCAATAATGATATTCATTAGTGAGGTTCTAGAAAAATGACATGTTGCTGTTTGAAAAACTACCAAATAATGTAATTATGTTTGCACTTCACATACAGTATGTGCTATAAGTATATAAATTACAGTGTGTTAGTAATAGCATGAAGTTCTTAATGAAATACTGTATGTCCCATTAATTACATTTATGTGATTGATTCATGTCATGATCATTATTAGCTGTGCTTCAGCTCGTAGCATCAGACATGCACAGAGAACATCACAAATGTCTGAAACTGTCTGGCTTCATGATTCACTGCAGTCACACAAATGAGTCACCGAAATGACTCTCCAGGAATTATTAATACTGGCCAATCTATTGACTGCTGCTCAGCTGAGGAGAATGCAGATGAGGGCCTGTAAAGCAAATAAACAATATCTCTGAGAAAAAATCTGAATTTTTTTTATTATGACTACAGTAAAAAATATACCATAGCTTTTACAGTATGTCCCGACCAATACCCGACCAATACGCGACCAATACCCGACCAATACCTGACCAATACCCGACCAATACCTGACCAATACCCGACCAATACCCGACCAATACCCGACCAATACCTGACCAGCATGTTACTTCATTTTTTCATTTGCTTTCTGACTTGAATGAAACTTAAAACTCTGACTAAAATGAAACATGCTATAAACGTCAGATATAAGCAGTATCTGATACTGTATCCATATGACATCTAAATGATCTCTGTTTTGATTGGTTAGCCTCCATACATCAAAATTCCCACTTTTTACACAAAACTATTTTAGCTAAAAATAGATCATTTTTATAACCAACAAAATTTTACTTCCTGGTAAACTGGAACAAATTATCAGTAATAAATCAGCTTCTCTTTCTCGTATATTACACACGTTTGGGAATGCAACAGTTTTGTGATACCAAAGTCTTTTGTGTCATTTTTGTGTCAAGTCTTTTTGCATTTTAAGAGTTCATGTGCATCTTGGCATTTCCAGGCTGCATTTTTAGTATTCCAAAATTCACATAAAATGGATGGATAAAGGATAAAATAGTGGATGAAGATATTTAGTCAATAGAAACACAGGCCAGTTTTAAAAGACGTCTGAAGTTTCCAGCATCACCATTATTACTAACAAACTATCAGTCAGACAAACTGATGAATATTAATGAGGATTGAAATGCAAACAAGTATCAGATGATTCCGACATTGTGTTAACAACATAGTATTTCCAAAAAGTTTTTCCAAACAAGCACAGCTTCCGTGATGCATCTGGTTATATAAGGCCAAAGAACAAATTCTTAATACATGAACAAACATCTTTCTGCTGTTAGAGCAAAACTGAGCCTCTGTTTTATATACAGTCAAAGCCATGTGATAAAGGGTTTACATTGATCAGAGAGGGAACACTCAGTTGCTTGCCCTGTAAAAAAAGGCTTTCAGAATTCACTGAGCAACACAAGGCATCAATTCCTCTCCAAACAAATATCGATGTGCAGTACAATGCATCTTCTTAGCTGCATAATAGAAATAAACTGAATCCCGTGATTTAATGGGAAGAAAAGTGAAAGCTTTTTGTTGCCGGTGGGAAGCAGAGAAATTGAGTTTGGCGGTAATGAGCGAGCGAGTTACTAAATGATTCAACTCACTGGCAGTGAAGGAAACAATTTTACAGAGCTCAAAAGCATATTGAGTGAAACAGTATCAGGATTCATTCACTTAATACAGCGCAGTGCAGCTCCACTGAGACCTTCACTCAGCTCTGTTGAGCTTATACAAGTGACTGCTTGTTACATTGCTTTAATTATAACATTCTGCCCAGAACTTGACAGGCCTGGTGCAATAAACACCATCTCTGATTAGAGGCCCAGCAGTTTTAGGTAAAAATGCTGCTCTCATGTGTATATATAAGAATAATACTGATGAACAGAGTTCCATTTCTGTTAGGAAGGAGATTCTAGCCCTGGCTGAATTAGCACTGGTTTAACCACACACTGTTTATACTGTTAAATGTATAGTGGCGGGTGCACACGCCATCTCAAAGTACGTATACAGTAAACCATAGTACATTCATCCCCCCCTTATAAAATACATGACATCTTCATATATACACAGGACATAGTGTATGTATATTTATTTGTATGTCTTGTTTTGTATTGTGTATTTTTTGAGTTGGAGGAGGCTGTTGTGGGCGGACTTTTATTTTGAAGCCGGTCATGCTCTTCTGAACTCGCCGGCAGGTGGATAAGAAGGTGCTTCCGCACTAGTAAGGGGGTCGTGCGGTAGACCAGAGAAATGAGCAGCAATAGTGGTGTTGCGAATGAATAAACCTTTTACCAATTGGGTATAGTGAGAGTACCTGTATAAATTGTATATTTATTGGGACATTTTTGGCGGTGGCAGTGTTTTGGCTATTTTTTTGTTTTGTGGTTAAGTTTTTTTTTTCCATTTGTATTTTATAAATATTGCGCACCTGTGGATTAGCTAAGCCTCACTAATAAACGTCACCTTGCACCAGACTGCACTTTTGAGTCAAGCCACCCTTTGATTTTAACATCACAGACATTTACCACGTCCAAGGGAGCTGCTGAAAAGCGGCTTTTTCACAATTTCACAATGTGTTCATTACATCAATTTTAACTTACTGTTCATGCTCTAAACCACAAACTCTAAATATAATAATTGTCACGTTTCTTATTCAATCTGGTTTGTGTATAGACGTCAGTAGTTCAACACCCTACAC
>JAZGTK010011099.1:0-15882 GCA_036877625.1 Ambastaia sidthimunki | reverse complement strand
GAGCTATATCATATTAGTCTGGGTGGACCAATTAAAACCTATTGTGTGTGTCAACAGTGATACATTATCATACATGATTTGATTCCAGCATTGATATTTCAGGCTCATGCGAGATGTGACATGAATCTAAAGTCTCAAATGAAGCCATTTCAAGCACAAACAGCAGAATGGCCTTTTAGACGTGCACGTACAGATGTGTGAAAAATAGTCAAAATGTATGCTGAATACTTCAGCCGAAAATGAATTGGAGTTTTCCCCAACCCCACTGTGGCCTTAGGCAAGGCACTTAACACAGTTGCTTCAGGGGGATTGTCCCTGTAGGATATGTACTGTAAGCTACTTTGGATAAAAGCATCTCCTAAATACTAAATAAACCTGAGCAATATTGAATAAAACTGCACTGTACTGTAACTTTTACTGTTTTGAGCCATATGGGAAACCAACTGTAAAATTTAGCTGTTTTTTACACTTAAAATAAATATGGACTGTATTGATGAGTGACTGTGATAACAGCAATAGCTTTGATCCCACTGTACCAAACTGTTCTTTGACCTTTCCAGGTTTCCGCTACATCTATAAGTGGGTGGACGAATGGGGGCGAATATACAGAAACATAAAAAATATGAATCACTCTGAACTGATGTAACACTTGAGCGAGAGAGATAAAACAAGCTCTTTAGCTTGGACTTCAAAGATCTAATCTTCTCCATCATCCATATCCTCTAGCAAGCCTCGGATAGCCAGTCCTGGTTTGGAAACCATTCACAGGGTGAAATCAATACGGCTCTCTTAAAGACTGACATCAAAAGTTGCTTAATCCACAGGGGGGGTATGGTGATTTCATTTACCTTGAGATGAATAAATGGAGCCTTTTTTCATATTTAAAAATGCATTTGTAGGCCCATATAATTACTGCCTCCCAGAGTCTGATATTTATGTACAGCTTTTAGTGGTGAAAGTAAAAAGACTGTAATTGTCTTGGAGCTAAATACATGAAAGCCACTGAAATTGATTCATCATAGATGCATGCATCATAGTCTTAATGCCTCATATCGAAGGACTGAAGAACTTTGTAATGTGCCTTTTGTATTGATTGGTTTGTTCTTAATGCTCTTAATGTAAGTTTGGCAATGCTAGTGGTAGGTGATACAGCATTGATGCTAAACAGAATAGATGTTGAATTTGTGCCCCCAAGCTGAACACAGCAGTAATACATACAAACAACACAAATAAATATGATACAAATAGTTAACCTATAAAGAGAAAGTTAAAACAGTGCATTGAATTAAATTTATTTAATAAATACAGAGGGTAATTTACTAAGGATTGCACTCACTGATCTGTGTTGCTTTAGCAGGTCATTTGGTTAAAAAACATGCCAGCACTGCACAGTTTCCAATAGTATTGGTCAGATTTGAACCTTGTTGTAGGTTGTGGAGGATACAGAACAAAGACTACCACAATTTGCCATATTTTACCAGGACTGCAGATACAGCATTACTAAACCACTGCGATCCAGGCACTTGAAACAGCTCTTTAAAATGCTGAAAGTGTGCATGTGACCACTGCACCACTGTGTATCTAGATATGCCCGGTTAATGTTCTCCTGCATCATTTGATGAATAACTGCTGTCATCAATAGAAAATGTACACAAGCATCTGTATTTGAAATGACCTGTTCGTGTATTTGCTCTATAATGGTATGGTTTACAGTATAGCCTACATTTATTCTTGGTATATTAAAATATATTGTGCACTATTGTGCTCCAAAAATGAAACAAATAAAGTTGTATTTATTTAAATGTTTATTGTTATTTGATTTTTTAAGATATTTTTTTCACTGTTTCATGTTAATCTATGAAAATTATTCCTGAAAAATTCCTTACAATCTGTATTTCTCTAGCCAGTGTTACACTGCTTTCACCGCACCTGACTTTGAAGTTCATGAGTGTTCCTACTGCATATGAATAAAATAGACATGGTCGGCTGTATAAGGTGTGCTTTGTTATTTTGTCATGCTAGATGTGAACTGCTACATAGATCAATCAAATATCTTATGACTAATTCAAAACAGGCTTTTCTTTCATGTGTATTGGATGGTAAGGAATTCATCCAAGCAAAGCTGTTGACAGACTTTGTTTCCATGAATTTCATGAAAAGACCCTTGCGTGTCCCCAGGTTGTGCGTCTTCGTTTACCGTCACGGACATAATAAAGCAATTGCCCTCACGCCGGCTGTATAAAAACACAATAGGTACAATCCATAGAAAGAGGTTAATAGAATATTTTATCAACCGAGAGTTCCGGAGACACCTTAATGACCACAGCATCATGTCATATTTAGATACACAGCCTCATAAACTCGGGGATAATGGAGATCTGTTTCTTTCAGAGCGGAGAAAATATAGAGGCTCGCAGTCAAGGACACCGGGTGCGGGTTGTCAGGGGAGTGAAATCACAGGTGGGGTGGGCCGGAGAGACAGAAATTGTGATTGCGCGGTGGAGATGAAACCGGTCCACATGCACACACACGGAAGAATAACGAGGAAAAGTAAAATAAAGGAAGGAAATAGAGAGATGCCCAGGCGAGGGATGGGAAACCCTATGGGGCGGCAAAGTGCAGGAAATAGCAGCAGGTCACAGGGTAATAATGGTACAAGCCCAAACAGATTCACAGTATTCTGAATTCACTCAGTTGATCCCGCGACCTGCTGTGCATTATCTGCGATCCTGAAACAGCAGGGCAGCAAAAGGACATTTTCTTTGCAATAAAGTTATTCACCATTGAACACACACACCACACGCACACGCTTGCAAAGAAAAATTTTCTCAACCATTTAAGGGTATTTATGATGTTGTCTTTGATGTGAGTATTATCATTGTGTAAGTATGAGATGATGATTGTTATGATTTTTTGCAGATAATGATGGTTATTTTAAGTCTGTTCAGTACACACCTGCGGAGCTGCATTCATTATGCGCAGCGAGCGTCTCACATGCTAATGATGCGCTTCGTAAAAGCTTCATTAACACTCATTTCCATTAAGTCAAATTTGTTGTTCAAGATCTCTACATGTTTGCTTCTGATCTCTGGTGCACAACATCCCCCAAAGTACACTTGAGTCTTCTTTAAATAAAAGGTTGACTGTGCCTTTTTTAATCTAGATTTTATTTATTAAAAGGTAATGCGAATTGGATAAAAAGAAATATTCAACATAAGTAAATATAAGTAAATGAGTAAATATTATTAAAGCCATACATATTATTTAATTAATTCCATTCCATTAATTCCATTTACCATTCTCATACCATTTTCCATTTATTTTCCTATTATGCGTCAATAAAAGTTTCATGAATAACTTATTTGACACAGAATCATTATAAGTTACAACAGACCTACATTTACAATTCACACATACAACAGACCTATATTTTTTATATATAATAAACAGTGTGAAGTATTACTGGATGTAGCAGGACGTTGCTGGGGTTTGTGAGTGAGAGGAGTGAAAAGAGGTACATCCATGCCAACAGAAGACAGGGAGCAAATACTTTTATTAGCAGTAATACCCGTAGCTGAGGGACCTGAATCACATTAATGCAACCTATTGTTGGTAATATAGATCCAATTTGAACTTATCCCAAGATACTGGACAAATATTTGACAAGACAGAACAAGGTGACCGTACCTTCTCTGTAACATGAATAACATGTAATGGGCAGTGAAGGTTCTTCAGTAACATCTTTAATGCCCAGTTAATGAGAGTCAGCATATGGCGTAAGGAAGAAGGCTGAATGTATTTGTTGAGAGTGGCGGTCTCTGAGAGGGCAGTGAGGGCTAATCTGTGTTGTGTCATTACTCAACCCTGCACTGGGTCTTGCAAGGCCTGCTCTTAATGAACTGTGAAATTACATTACAGAGAGATGGCCTCTGCCTCCACAGAAAGACCAGGAGAGCGTGCAGAGGACACCGTGGAGGAGAGGGAACCTTATCTAACTTCAACCAGGGGGAAAGAAAGAAAAAGGAGAAAGAAAAGCCAAAAGAACCTATTTTATTTCTCAAACTTTGCTCTTTCAGAGCAACAGTAAATGCAACAGTCTCAGCTGTTGCATTTAGGTATTACCTTTGTCTCAGATGTTCCTCATGAAATTCCTTATGAGAAAGAAACACAAATGATTAATTGTTGACATATAGTAACAGTATATAGTGCTGTAAAATTTTCGTGGATAAATATAGTTTAGTCTTGAAAGAATTGTGATAAGAAATGTTTAAATGAGAAATGTGCACGTTCTGACAACACCAAACAGAACTACATGAATAATGAGTGAATGAAACGTTTCCTCAACATCTCCTCAACATATCAATCGGTTGAACCAATGTTGTTGTGTCAGTTTAGTTGTGATGCTCACATAATTAAAGCTCTGAAAGCATCATATAGTGACACCTTTTATATTAAGTTTATATTAAGTTTATATAAAATTTTTAAATATGTAGTATAAAAAAAATGGTAGTTTTGAAGACAGCCTTAAGCAAAAGTCTCTATTCATATTACTTACAGTAAAAACAATTATCCAGGATCTCATTTGTGATTTTTCATGAAGAAACAGAGTGATAGAAAGTCAGCGTGAGAAGACGGTGAGAAAAAGCTGGAAAACGAGTGAGAAAGACCTGCTCTGTGATGTTTGTTATCTCCTCATGTCATAACTGCCTACAGTTAATAGCTCAGAGTGAAGTGAACACATTTGCACATCACCTGCTAAGGTGGGAGATGGGGTAAGCAGGGGGCGTAAGGCTTAGGGAGGAGACTTGGGTAATGATTGACAGTTTGGCTAGTGAGATGCTAAGACTCTGACATGGAGAAACATGTTGGTCTTGCCCTTTATTGTTTTAGCTCACAACACACAGGTAACTCATGTCTGTGCCCTCCATAGGAGTATACTTACTTGCAAAGTAGCTGAATATGGAAATGACTTGCTTAAGATAACTGTATATCAATGTAAATGTACTACAGACCTGACGAGACACAGCTGGTGTGGTTTCTAGTTTATTCATTCAGTGGAGAGTGCTGTGGATACTAACGCAATGGAGTTTTTCTGTATGTAACATTCAAAAGTAATAGCCCAGATTCTCCTTTGCTTTCCTCTTTAAATGGTTGTCTGTATTGAAAAGGAGCTGACTGTTGGAATTGAAAGTAGGTAGGTAGGAGGTGGAGAAAATAACAGTCATTAGTGCTGCTAACAAAATCGGTAAGACATTCAAGCTCTTTAATATGCTTCATTAATAAGGTTGAAGAGATCTACTACATGTGCAACGTATGTGGGAAAGGCTTTCTAAAGAACAGTTTGGCTAGGCCTTATAATTCAAATCTTAATGTTATGGCATACAATGTAACATCACAGCTGTACTTCACTAATGATCTTGTATCTCTACTAATGTATAGACAGACAGCCAGAATACACTGTAAAAATACAACAAATCAGCCAAGACAAAGAGAGGAATATTTACATAGCCTTCCCAAAGTATAAAAAACTATGACCATTAATATTAATGACCACCTTCCCATTAATGCCAGTGGTCAGAAATTAAATAGTTAAAATAGCACATATGGGTGTGATGCTTGGGTGTCAATGCAGTTTTGGCCATTTAGCGCATTTTGAATTTTCAGATATGTGCGCTAAGTTTTTGTCCTACAGCCTCAACGGGGTAAGCACTCTGGAGAGTGGTCTCCAGAGGACTGTGTTATTGGCGCAGCCCACACAGAGATTTTGGGTTGCTATGCCTTTTATCAATCTGTATTTATTTAATTTTTCATTAACTGCCTACGCTCCAGCATGGGCCACACTGGCGATGCCCGTCCACTTGCGCCAGCGATAGTCTCAGCCCCGGGCTAGTGGGTGGCGCAGATAATTTGCTTAATTTGTTGCCCGTCAGTGTCAAGCCGTGGATCAAAGAGCTGGTAAATCGCTCTGACGTGTTGATCGTCAGGGAAGCAGACTCACAGGACACCCTCCAGCTAAACTACTGCTGTTTGCCTTTCCATGAAAAGGAAACATGTAGCATGTACACGAGCATAAGTTCGGAAAGAACAACATTCGGAAATACACTCGAAGGCATTTACACACATGCTTAGAGTAATAATTTGAAGAAATGTTAATTTTGAATTCACTTTGTGAATTCTGTATAATGCAGAAGGAATACTGTGAAAGACAGAGGCCATAGAGTAAAAAAAAACTGATCTTATTATTGAAAATCAAAATTACTGAAAAAAGAAACATTAATATTTAAACTGTTACAAAACTTTCCAACTCTCCAATGGTGGGTAAACTGAGAAATGAACTATTACCCACCCTGAAACCCTGTTTTAGAATATTTTATGTTTGAAATACTAAACATAAAACATAACATAAAATGTTTAATATTTTTTAATATTAAAAAATGTTGTCTATGTTGTCTATGACAACAGACTTATTTTGCATATTTTTTTCTTTCATATTTACTGACATCATAAACAAGATGAGCCAAACACCATCCTTTGGTGTTAACAAAACAAATAGTGCTCATATGATTTTATTCATCATATTTTCATTTTGGTGCTATAGCAAAATCCCACATACACTATATGTCATCACATACAGTTCTGGAAAACTTTAGGCATCTTAGACAAACTTTTGGTTTGTAAAATTTGAAGACGCACAAGTCGTGACAAACTCAGATTATCATTTTGCAACAAACTAGCACTGCCGCTAACCTGCCTGCTATAGCAAGTAACTTGCCAAACCCATTTTGTACATTTCTGTACTTAATTTTGGACTCTGGATGGGTACACAGATCTCACTTTTCCTACAAGCAATGGTTCCTGTGTGTATTTTTATCATTTTCGTCAAATTCTGCTTGGTTTTGTTTATTTATCTGTCAATTGGTCAAAATGTGGGTGGACGTGTTGAATGATTCAGTTGTTTTGATGCAACGTTCACGGTATTCAGAGTTTAGTCACTGCATTCTAGTCTACATCCTCTTTCCTTCATATCCACACCCAGACTTTCTCTGTAGTCTAACCTTTAGCATTCACCCCCATCCCAGTCATGGTTTCTATATTGGCTATATCTCTGTTATCCTGATGCCACAGCTAATGTGATTCACCAATGATGCGTTTGTGAACCCTTCATCTGCATACTTTCACTTTCATTAATGAGCCAATGTCTAAGTGATCTATTGCAGGAAGTAAATCCTGCAATAAAGAAAGAGAAAGTTAATAATGAACCACACACTCCAAAAAAAGTCTAATGAACTATAAAACTTGAAAGTTGGATTAACTAAGACAAAACTAAAATGATGTAATTATGGGCATTCCAGAAAAGTGTTATCAAATTGCAAAAAATTCAGATGTACTGAGAGGGAAAAGAATGCGAGAGAAGATAATTCCTGAGCCCGGGATAGGCAGAGCCCAGAATGGGCATCTTCACCAGTGAGAACAGCCTATTGGAGTTCCTACTGAACCACTGTGCAAAGAAGGTCTTTACAATCTCTCCTCTTCTGCCTATTGCTCCAGGGTTTCTCTTTTTTCTCCACCTCCTCTAATGCAAGAAGAGATCCATTAGAGTTGTGAAGCCTCAGAGGTAATTAAAAATTGACGCAGTAATGTCGTTAAGAGGAAATAGCCCTTGTTGGCTACTGGAAAAGTTATTGCTGAACTAAAAAGCTTAATTTGAACCCAAAATTACTGAGGTGGGGTAATAATCAAGATTGTACATGCAGAGGCATGTAATTAATCATAGACTTCACTTTGTCGAAAATGCAAAGCATTGCACACCATTTAGCAAAATGTACGCTGAACCACTGCACAGTTAAATTAAAAACTGTTTGATGTCAGCAGTATTTTGCACAGGTCATTCTGAAAGTGGATCCTAAAAAATCATTTATACATTATTTTAAATATTATTCCTGGAAACAAACACAAATGCACACACTGACACTTTTGCATACATTGCATGACCATCTGGTACAGTAAAGTCTTGCATGCAGAAATGCATGTTGCATGTTATTTTGTTAATGCTAAATTAGCATTGGCCTATTTGTTTCTTTGTTACTGAAACAATAATTACATTAGGACTATACATATTTTAACATCATAACAGGCTCACTACATTTTCTCTCATATATATTTTCAACATACTAGCATAACCGATTTCAGATTAAAGAGATACAAAGGCAATTCTTCCAGGTTGTTATTTTCATTAACCTTTCCCAGAACACAATAAACTAGATATTTACGACTTTAGGTTGGGCCTTATTATCCCCTTATGCTGCTGGGATATTAGTGTGGTGAAAGACAAACAGCAGGAGTGTGATTTTTCTTTGTTGTTGTTGTTTAGAACCCTTATTTTATCAATATGTTTTTGTCAATGAATGTCTTCATAAATAATGTATGTCTTGCTTCTGTTTATTTTTGGTGTAATTGCTTTGCTTTCCTTAATTAGTCTATATACATGGTTTATTCCTAGGGGAGGAGCTATACACGAATGGGAGGAGGATGTTGCTACTGATTGGCTCTGTACCCTGGCCTAGCCAAAGCTGAAAAATGATGTCAATTTGCATGTTTTTTTCAGTATCTTTATTTTATGTTTGCTGTGTCATCCATTGTAAAAATCTTCTGATCAATATACAGTGTTCGATACATATATACAGTGTATGTGTGTATATATTCGCATTGATTTTGCTATATACTGTATATGTTTGGTTTTGCTTTAAAGGTTAAAAGCAAAGTCAACAGCTTGTGTCTTGTCGAAGCTTTTGATGCTGTACGCTTCTAAAACATCAACATTTTAAAAGCTTCACGTCTTTAAAGTTAATTGGCACAAAACTGGTTCTAATAGTCTCTGATGAAACTGGTCAAAGATGGGAGAATAATTATTAGTCCACTAATGAGGACTGCTTGTGTTTCTGCTTAAAGAGGGTAAACTTGGCAAGTAACATTTATGTCTTTTAAATGCAATTACTTTAAAATGCTAATTATGTTATTTTAGAATATTGCTCTGTGGAAAGAGTATTTTCCCAATGCATTTAAACAGGAGGTCACAAACCTTAAGCAGAAAGCTTACTGCAAGCCACACTTTGTATTGTGCTTTATCTCAAATTTAAAACCTGAATCTTACATTTCTTTTGTGTTTTAGACACCTAATAACTGATGACATAATGGTCAGTTATGTTGTCTAACAAATAAATCACATCACATTTGCAAAAAATCAAACCCATTTTAATATAAATATGGATTATGTCATACATAATGCCATATGTATTAATAAGGACACAGGGTTATTAGAAATGTCCTCAATATTTCAGAAAGGCATGAAATATTGAAGCAATGCTAATGGGCCTGTAGCACAAATCCATCTTAATAACACTTTGATTGACAATTATTCACATGATTTAACTAACATGTTCTTTTCATTCAAAGGTCACAAAGGTGATATTTTGCGAGGGAACTCTTTGGAACAGGCATATTTTCACATTCAATTTTCCTTATGTATATTTAGTTCTAAAACACAGTTTTTTTTGTTACAAATCAGCTTAGGCATTGTGGGGCTTTTATGTAACAAGAAAATGGAATACATGGCCAGAATAGAGTAGGAAAAGAAAATCTATGCTATTCCTCCTCTGCATACTAACCCGAGCCCATCCCGCTCAAGGAGGGCAGTCACCGCTTGACCGGGAGGTTACGTTAAAAGATGCTGATGAATCCAGCAGGCTTTAATATCTAAATATCGATTTTATTTTTTGTTTTTCTCCTGCCAATTATGGCAAGGCAAGATAATTCCCTCCAGGTAAAAAACGTCTTGTTTCTATTTTCGTAGCTTCTTAATACCGGAGAGACATTCTTGGGAGATGCGGTATGGATTCCTGTCAGCCTTATCTTTCCTCATGAAGTCCCATCAAAAGATATTAAAGACACAAAGGGCTGAGAGGCAGGGAATAAACAACCTGGCAATGTCAGAAATGTCATAAATCAAAATCCCGACATGACTGCTGTTGGACACTTCGCGGCGCTATTTTCCAGCCCCCACATGCAGAATGGAGAAGTGCATTTAAAATGAGTTTCAAATATACTCTGTAGTTCACTGGAGTTTGCAGTCATACGTTTCATTATAAACGTGCGTGTCAGAGCTTGGAATGTCACAGTGCTGCTATCTGTCCGAGAGGTGCTGAGCTGCTGAGACAGATGACTGCGAGTCGTGTTTTAGGCAGGTAAGGTATAGGAGTAATAAACTTCAGTGCATCGCCCAGCCACATTTCTCTCGTTATTTCTTTCTCTCTCTGCTACTCTAAAAACTAAAATGTGTGGGCTCTCCAAACTGAGACACTGAGAAAGTGTTTCTGTCACACAGTTTTCAAGAGTCTTGGAGTTTGAGTGAGAGTACTTTAGTGTTGTTGGCCATGTCAGCCACACCACCGTTGGCCCGTACTGTACGTACACATGCACGCCAAGAGTGTCAGTGGTTATCTTCTTTGTAAAGCAAGTGGGGGTCTTAAAGGAACATCACACCCAAAACAATTTTCCAATATTTAATCACTTTCATGTGATCACTTTTCACTTTTCTTACTGTGGTACACAAAAGGAGAATATTTGATTTTTGCACACCTAACATGGGCACCACGATTTTATAATTGCATCATAGAATGGGCAACACTGATTTCATCTGTACACACAAATGTTTTGTTAAGCTTCTGTACAGTTGGGGTAACATACAGTAGTTACCTTAACAGATAAGGTCTTTATAAGCTGTTTGTGTATAGAAAAATGCAGTGTGTTCACCACTCAAGTAGCGTAAATTGAATAGTGGAACAGTGATAGCTAAACCTCCATTGCATAATTTCTTTCTCATTCATTTGAATTAGTTTGACATGTGATTGACAGGGCTGGGCCGATTTGCCACATTACCCAGCTTTAGGTCTAAACACTTGCCAAACTCAGACTAACTATCTGGCCCTCCTTTCTTCGCTTGCTTTGTTCTCTCAGACAGCATGACTGGATTTGGAGTGATGCTTGATCGCTCAGAACCAGCGGGCCAAGCCCAGCACCATTTAAAAGCGGCAGGCGAAGGCGTTAGTCTTCTCCTGAGCTCGCGCCACATAAATCTGTAATTTGACAGCCAAGATTTGTTGAGACTGTTGAGAGTTCTTTTTACTATTACTAATTAACAACCCATTCATAATTTAATTTTGGAAACTCACGAATCTCACACAATCCCTTTAGCCAGGATCAAATATATCTAATTATATTTGTGGGCAGTCTATAAAGCAAAAATAGAGATAAATATTTGGCTATAAAGCTAAATAAAGCAAAGCATTAAAACCTTAACAAAGTATGTCAAACGTTGGGGACTGCCTGATTTTTCAGGCACCTCCAAAGGAATTGAAACCACATAAAATAACAATTTACAAGCACAGGGATGACAGGGTATCACACAGTTGTATTAGCTGCTGTGTTCTGTAACAGAACTGATATGTGCAGACAGGTGGTTTGGTGGGGATTGCTCATTACCAATGCTTTGCCCATTTTAATGGAGGCAAATGTGTTTCTTCCTCAACTATCAGACAGAATGGATGGTAACAAATAGCTTCCCCCTACTCAGCAGCATACTAATGCAGGAATAATGCATTTCTTTGTCTGGAAAATACAGTCCTTACAATTTACTGTGCTCGGCTAGGCAAACTTATGCAATAATGATGTTTTCTGTTGTTTGTTGAATCCCACCTTTAATATAAAATGAAAGGTTTAAACAATTTTGTGCCACTCAAATGGGCTGTTTAGGTAGATATTCTCTTAGGAGCTTCCAGTGTTTCCATAGGAAGCAAAGGACCTCCAAAGAGCAGTGTGTGTACACAAAATGGATGGCAAATAATATGCTATCACAGCAGTTCCGTACACAGCACTTATTAAAGGGGGTCAAACCATAATACTTTACCACTTTAGTTTTTTCCCTGAGGTCTGTTTATAATGCTAGTCAAGGCAAACTAAAATGCTCATTTTTTCCTCACTACTGTTGCCTTTGGCTTGCTCACTGGGGGTATTGAGCAGCTATTTTCTCTAAAGCTGCTTTGGAACACTATGTATTGTGAAAAGCATTATACAAATAAATTGAATTCCGGCTCAGTATAAAGTGTTGCGATTCCATTCTCAGCCCATTTAGATGAGGGTAAGCGCACTTGTATTTGACATTATAAGTGTAGTCGCGTACATTAGATGTGTCACAGGGCATATGGCATCTCTTGTATACCAGAAATTTTTTGTATTGTGGCACAGCTGTGCTCTACCAAACTGTGAGGTGTCAGACAGTATGTCTGCTGTGTTTGGTGCATCCAGCAGTGCCATTTAAAATTAAACTGAAAATGACTTAAAAATTACAATTCAATGTCTGAATTTGTAAAAAGAAGCAAACAGGATGCAGACTTGAATTACACTGAATTAAAATTTAAAGTTGCAATCCATAAATGTTGCCTCTCTATCGCCATCTCTGTTGGAAACATAAAATTGCAAGCTGGTATCTTAATGTGGATGACAAGTTAAAACTCCACATAACTGCTGTAAGAACAAGATACTAGTGCTCCACCATTCCCGCACCCACACATGATTTAGTATCCAGATCTTTTTTTGTGCTTACATGACGTAACCACAGGCCAAAGTAACATTTCCCACAAAATCAGACCTGACAACTCAAATTATAAATCATTATTGTAAACTTTGGGGTAAGATAAGGAGACTGTTTTGAACACTGATCTGTTATGTACTTGCTCAAATGTGTTTTATTTTTCAATTAAAATTATCCATAAACATGTAAACACAAACATAAAGAGGGAGAGAAATGTTCGATAATATTCAATGTTTGAAATGTTTGAAACTAATCCTAAAGTCTCCCCAATGGATGATATACAATCAGTAGACAACTCAATATAATCATTGTATTTTAAAGTATGTGTTTATTTATTTAAAGTTATCTGAAAACGATGCAGTGAATGTAATTTAAATGTAACAGCTGTTTAAATCATTGTGTTAATTACTTTGGCAGCGTTAAACTTAATTTTTGAGAACTATATCTAATCAGCTGAGAATAAATGGAGAAATAAATAGGAACATTTAATCACCACAAAAGTATGTGTTGCCCTAATGAAATCCCTCTGTTGTGTGACTTTGTTGAATGTCTTTGGTGCAACTCCGTAAATTCTTCTCCCAGTCCAACAGAACATAATGTGGGGGGTGTGGCTAATTAAAATCCAATTTCAACTCATAAGTTGAAGTGAGCCAAATGCTTACAATCAATTCTGAATTTTGTCCAACCCTGGCAACAGAGCATCAGATTACAAGCATCAAATGCCTGTAATGAAATGCCAGTCAGATCACAAGTGGCACATAGACAGAACAGTCTAATCTACGTGTGAACATGCTGATAGGCCACATTAGAACACCCTCATCTTCTGTCACCAGAGCTTTAATTGCTACAGCCAGGTGCAAACAGCAAACAATCTGGTTTGTCAATCCCCCTGTTTTGCTTTCTAATTGTATCCTTTTGACAAGCAATTTGGGATTTAAAGCAGATTTAGATGAGAGCGAAAGAAGGGAAGGAGAGGTTGCACTGTCTGTGTGTTGGTAATCCTAAGCATCACTGCTAGACAGGGAATGTTTTCAGCATTGGGATCTATTAACCATCTCAATCTCTTTTCCTCTGTCACTCTCTCTCTCTTTCACAAAGGAAACAGCAGGTGCTGGGAAAAGCAGTGATCAGCATTTTACAAAAGCCCTGGTTCAATCCACTCGTCTCAATACTGAAAGCGCAATTCTGAATGGAGGTTCTTTCTCACGTATATCCCCTCAGTTTTGTCTTAAATCTGTTCAGCTAAACACCAGTACAAAAGACTGAAGCAATAAACCTTACATACAGTTCAAGGTCTAGTCAGAAGACATTGGTGGTTGCTCAAAACAAATCAAGCTAGCATGGGATAGATTGGGCGAGATTGGACTTTTTAAAGTTTACTTTTAATTACCACACAAATTCGTCCCTTCTACCAAAATGATATAATGTGTCCAAATAAATTTCACATGCCTATGTGACAGCCCTATGCTTTCACAAATAAAAAAGGGGCAGGGCCAATCCAAAAACATAGCCAATGAGAAATGCTTTTTGTATGCAAATCATTTCACGGTTTAGTTTTGCTCAAGAAATTCTTGTATATCCGAACAGAGCTACCTATTGGTCTTATTCATCTTAGGGACAGTTGATTTGCTGGGGTAGGAGTACATCACCTGTTTGTTGCCATTTTTGCTTATATGTGCTTTGGAGGTTTAATAATTATTGCAGCCAAAAAAAAATGACACCTTGACATCCTGATTGGCTGATAGCACTAAAAGAATGCACAGTCTAAAACTCTTACTACCGACTGAGCTTTAAAATGGCAGCAGACAGGACAAAATGCAAGTCTAACTCATGCTTTCAAGATAGATCGGCCACATTCAGAACTCACATTCAGTAATGTTGCTGTTTACTTCTATGGTTGGTGCCTTTCACACGATGCACCAAAGGTACAATTCAGCTGAGCTTATATTGCATTAAACCCCAAACATTCATTTAAGATCTGGATTCAAACCGGTCAATCCACTCCCATAAACTTTTCTATATAAAACAAGCAGTGACCAATTATCTGCATTGTGGTATGCGGTCATCTTTCCATAAGAACCACAGAGGTCCATGGAGATTTTCCATGTTACATTTCCACTGAAGCTCATATGAAAAGGAAGCACATTATCTAAAGCACAGGTTACACTCTCTCTATCAAAATGGATGATCGAGTATGTTTTCCCTCTCTGCCTCCTCTTCTGCTACCATCACCAGGTGTGTATTCCCCAGGCGGTCTTTGTGTGTGTTTGTGTGTGAGTGGACCACCTCCCCTGACTGTTTCTTTGTTTAGCTGCGGTAAAGGCTCCTTACCGCTGTCAGACCCCTGTTCTCCCGCTTGGCCCTTGAAGCCTGCTGGAGATTTTTTTAGGGCTCTCGAGTGTCTCTCCATTGTCAGCTGTAGCCTTGATATTCAAATGGGGTACTGCTGCCTTTAAGGGGGTGAGAAAGAAGGGTAAGAATGATAAATACACCTTTAGTGGGAGGCACACATGCTCTGTAAAACACGTGGAAGTACTCTAATCACAAAAGTGGGAGTGAGGAGAGACATGAGAGCAGGATGAAAGAGAGAGAAAATGACAGTACTGGTTATGGTGGCCAGTGATGGTGGATCCTTGCGCCACTACAGATACATTTTCCTGGGCACCTCGCCGTCAGGAGAGGAAGAAAACATAATATCACAATCCAGGGAAGAGTGAAAATTAAACCAGAGGGTGAGAGGGAGAGAGACTTTGCAGCTGAATGTGGCTCAGATCTGATTTTCTGTTCAAATCTGTTTATCTTCTTGTTTTTATGTGAGGTTGGTCACATGACATTTAATGTGGTCTGTATTGCATATAACACAACACTGGAACTTCTATTGATAGTAAATATACGGGAGAGCTAGCAGAGCTAGTTTTCCCAAGGGAAAATTGTCACAAGAGCTGTATGCCAGTAATTATAGGGGTTTTGCATGAAAATGTCACAAATGTGTAGCAGTTATGTTGTATGTTGTTTGTCATATAGCAGATATTATTTTTCATTAACAATCTACACCTTATATATTAGTGTAACAACAAGCCCTGTGACAATGTACAGGTCAGTTTTTAAAAAACATCTCTTCTAACAGCCATTTTCTCAGATAAAATATATAATCAGCAGTTTTGTTTAGAAACAAAATCACAATAAATCACAATCCTTATAAATGACTGAATTGTTGAAGATGAGGCAACAGAGCA
>JAZGTK010011098.1:0-15882 GCA_036877625.1 Ambastaia sidthimunki | reverse complement strand
CACACACACACTCACACACAAGACACAGTTACCTTATCACAGCCACATTCCCATTTTGTGTTTGGTTTGGCAGTTGCATTAACATGGCTGATTTTTCCAAGCTGTTATTGTCAAATGTAAATTGAAAAGACGGCTCATAGCAAAATCATCCCCCACAGAGACTTTATGTTGATACTTATGTTTAGGTCTGTTATGTGAAAAGAGTTCAAGAGTTGTGTGTGTGCTGATGATTTTCTGAGCTGTGCTGTGTCTGGCTTATTTGATCCTACATTTTCAGCCCATGTACTAATGTGTCTGTCTTTTGGTTTGTTTGGGTTGATCTTTGCATTGAAGCACAGAATTTTTTTCCATGCATACAAGTTACCTGTAAACATATGTGCGATATAACTAGTTTGCTTAGGAGGGATGTTTGTTGAAACTTTCCTGCTATGATAAAGTTACCCGATCATGATGTGTCTGCCTATAATGGTTGCTTTTGCTTATTGTTGCTTATGCTTTTTTAAAATAGACTCAGGTTATGCCTATTTTGTGTGAATATTTGACTACCTATATTGTGAGATTCAGCCAGCTGAGCTGAGGTTCAGTTATCGCAAGGGAAACATAATAAAAATCCTTATGAAAATCTAAAAATGCATAAAAGGTTTATGTGAGGATTAGGTTTGTTTATTTTCTAGCGTTAGAAAATATATAGAAAATATCATTAGCTCTGTATAAAAACAACACGACTCAATGGAATGATAAAAACCTGAATGTTCATGTGTGTGTGCATACTGTTTTCAGTATAGTTATTTGACTTAATGTATGATTTATGATTTAATGTGGAATTTACCTACCAATTGCAAATGATTTCAGTCTATATACTGAGTTGATAGAATTCCCACAATTTACTAGATTAGATAAATGATTTCTCTGTATTCATTCTGGCTTTGTCAGGTTCAAGGTTCAGCTTTATACAGGAAACACACCATTGCAAGGTTTCCTCATATTCCACCTGATGATCCTCCAATTGCCTTCCCTCCACCTCCACCTGAAACGCCTCCACCCCCTCCACCATACGGGCGTGGCCCTGCCTCTTACCGTAACCGTCGTTACCATAGAAACTCCTCATGCTCACGGTTCCAGACCCTTCCCCTGCCGGTCACACACGCCTCCAAGACGCCCCTGTGCGATCAGGAGATCTGCATGGAACGGCTCCAGAAAGAGGTGGAGCTCTTATGTGCAGGATGGATGCGTCACCGCACACAGTCCCTCTTTTCTCTGCCTACGGATGACTCCTGCTCCACGTGTGTCTTCCCCACGATTGTCCAACCCCGCTGCTTCTCCTCCATGGCGTCTCCCATCGTCAATGTCAATACACTAGTGGGAGCCGAAGAGACAGATGTGGACACGGGACAGACCATCAGTGGCAGCTCCGCGGATCTATCGGTGGTCTCAGGGTACATATCAGGGTCCCATTCAAAGGCCCAGCCCCCTCGTCCCAAGTCGGCTCCTCCATCAGAAGGAGGTTCTGACTGTACTAAACTGGCAAATAATAATGCCTCCTCCCTAATACAGACTCCTGTACTACCTAGAACACTTTGTGTATCTGTGAAATCCACGTCCTGCATAAAGCCACAGCCAAAGAATATGTGTGTGTTACAGGCAGATCCACAGCATGATAGAGGACAACACAACAGTAATGGCATTGCAAAAGCTAATAACTGTATTCAAGAGGGTACAGTGGAAGATGAACAAGAGTTTTACATCTGACGTGTCAGATACCACACAAGTGGTTTAGAAGAGAAACTGTTCCGTTTTGATCATTTATTAGTAATTACATTTGTGATGAATATAATTATAACAGTAAAAACATTTTAAATTGTATGTAAATTATTTTATTTTAAATATCTGGAAGTGATAGAGCTTTACATGTTGTAGTTAAAAAACTCTAAATATAAACCTCTAAATGGTTTCATATGAATGTTAATAAATAAGAGCAAAAAAGCACAAGGAATTACTTAATGTCTGTATTTAAAATTTAGAAAATAATTCTTACAAATACAAACACATTTCTTCTAATGTAATCACTGTCCATGCAATAAAACAGGAGTTATGCTTCATAAATCTTTTTGATGCTGTTTCTTGTAATTGTCAAACAGAAGTCCTTCAACTATATGACATTTGAAGCATTTTTAAAATTATTAAACTTTTTGCTATAAAACCCTTCCCATTTTTTTGAATATAGTTTAAAAAAAAACCTGGAATAACTGCCATCATAAATTTTTTTTACAGCTGCTAATATACCCATACTATATTGCATGACTGGCTGTTTCTGTATGTTACACATTCCTGTAATTTTATGGCATTTTCTGCTTTTAAATCTATTTTAAACCTTAAACCAGCTCCCAACTGAGATTCTGTTAATCCAGTTCAGCAACCACAGAACTACAGAAATAGGGCACTAGAGATAAACAACAGCAAACACTGTACAAATATAAAGGGCTCAGGAGAAACACAACCCTTAAGAGCAGGATTACACTACACAACTTCAAATCAAAATAGATTAAACAATCTAGGCATCACACACTTTGCAAACAGCTACAGAAAAACACTGGGCATCTAGGCATCACACTGAACATCTTACACAGACTGTCACGGTGGCCGAGAGGTTAAGGCGTTGGACTCGAAATCCAATGGGGTTTCCCCGCACAGGTTCGAATCCTGTTCGTGACGAATATTTTGAAAGCAATCGTGAACTACTGGTTAGCAAATCAGACTTAAAATCAGAAGGTTGCTGGTTCATTTGCAGTGCTGGAGGTAGCAAATGAAGTTGATTGCTGATTGCTCTCAGGGGTTCATGCGTTCAGGGTTTCCATACTTGACAAAATATGACACTTTCACTTAAATGTGTGAGATTCATGCGACACTGGGGCCCAGTCAGTGAATGTTACTTCTTTGTAACTCTTCTCCTTAAAGGACACAAGAGAATTTCCAAATAATTTTAGATGTTTATCATTAAAACACCAGATTTTTAAACTTTTTGACCCCTGAACAGTCTTTTATATTCACTGTATTCATAACGCCTTTTTTAAAAACAGACCCCAAGACGAAACAGTTGTTTAATGCAAATGAAAAGAATATAATCTGATCAGTCACTTTTGTCCATTCAACCAGGTTTAGATGTGGAGAAATGTGGAGTCTTTAAATCACACATCACAGAAAAACACATTTTATTTACATGACTATTCACAGTGTAAAATAGACTTTATTCAAATACATACAAAAAAAGAGGCTTTCCACCAAAATGTTGCCTTAAATATTTTCAATGTCAAATGTACGTACATATATATACATATATATATACACATACATACAGAACATTAAACACTGTTTAAATAAGCCACGGATTAATCTTTCTCTAAAACATGGCAAAGATTTGGTCCCTACATTAGGGTGCAGGGTTAAGAGTGGGACAGAGCCCAAAGAGACAAAACACAGAAATGTAATATGGTGAAAAACTGAATATTTGGCAGCAATGTAGGAACACATTAGCAGCAACTGCCTCCCATATCA
Organism: Ambastaia sidthimunki; assembly: GCA_036877625.1. Lineage (NCBI taxonomy): Eukaryota > Metazoa > Chordata > Actinopteri > Cypriniformes > Botiidae > Ambastaia > Ambastaia sidthimunki. The sequence continues at coordinate 12,330 of JAZGTK010011098.1, read as the reverse complement.
GAGAACAAGTGGCTTTTAAATCCTATATGATTACACAGTATTCTTTAATATTCTAGTATCTGTCTATTTTTTAATACCTATCCTTCGATGGTACCTTGTGTAAAACAAAATGGATTACTGAATTCTGAACAGTTTTTTTACCAGTTATATTCTTAGTTTTCAGTAGAGACCTCAAAGTTCAAATAAATGAAGTTCTGAATTTTACTTTACACAAAAATAAACTGCTGCTAAATGGTTGTGCAGTTTAAAAGCCATGATCAGTTCAGATATTTATTAAAGGCAAATAAAGTTATTTATAAGCAATGTGTGTAATGATTAATGGATTAAAATCAGATGGCAGTGGCAAATTGCTTTATAGAAAAAGAAAATTCTTCGTTGGAGGATTTAAGCCTTTCTTTTTTATTATTACTGATGTCCCTCTGCTGGTATCTGCTAAATATTTCAAAATGACAGTGTTCCTGAGATGGTTTTTTAAATGACAAAAACTTTAAATGTCTAAATGTAACTAAAGATTCAAAGCAACTCAAACCTCCAATATAAGTTGCTCAATAATTTGTATTTTTTTATTGGTAGAATATTACAGATTTAGTCCCTTCATTGCAGCGATCCAACCCAGGAATCATTTGTCCGTTATGAATGCAGTAGTGAATGGATAGCTGGTAGGAAATCTTGTTTATATTGGCGATTAATTTAATGCATCCAAGTCATGGTAGGAGGAGGGCTGCAGTAAGTAAATGAACTAGATGAATCCGATGTTATTTTCCAATCATCTTTGGCACAATAAGGAGGAAAATAAATTGACCATGAGAAAGAAACAGCAGCACGTGCCGAGTGCGTCTTTTAGAGATTCCCAGCCCTGAGGTGTAGCAATAACGCATCAATAACAAAAGCCTGAAGATGCAAAAGTCCCAAATAATGTTACATAAATAGTGCAGATCTGTGTGTGCGTATTTCAAGTAGGGCAGATGGAGTGCTCAGAAACCATCCAGATGATTCATGCTGTTGGCTCTTAAGTGAATCTCTTCTAAGAAGTTCTCCAGCTGCTCAATCAAGACCCGCTTCTTGAATCTGCACACACAAAACCAAAACTTAAACACATCACAGTATATTATTGCATCTTTATCTATTCTGTTTCTGGAAGAGAGGCTAACTACGCAATATACACCTATGCTGGGATATTTATGCAATAATATGTGCAAATAAATAAAAATTGGCTATGCAAACCATAAACTGTAAGAAAATATACGGGGAAAATATATAGTGTGTAGCATAAAAGTAAAAGAAAACACCAGTGGGGAGAATTAATATCTGTTTAATATCCAACATCTTTAAACAGGAAAAAGGAGTACCTAGCAGCCTCTTTGATTATGTTCTGCAGGAAGATCAGTCGAGTTTCCAAACTGCCCTGGATTTGCTTGAGGAGGCAGAAGATTTTATCATAGCCTGCATTAACACAGAAAGAAAAGGGGATTTTGCTTTATGGTTAACCAATCAGCAACTGTAAAACTGTGGTGATGAATTCATTCCCAAGGTCTGTAATTCTCATTAAAATGGGGAAAAAAAATACTAATGGAAACCAGCTGTAACAATATTTAAGCATTTCGGTTTTAGCAAGGAAAGTCAAAAGCAGGCCACAGTCAGTTGATTTAACATTGGCCAAGACAAAATATCTGTGGGTGGTCACCTCTTCAGTTATTTAGTCTCTACCCCCTCCAATCACATAACAGAACTGGAAATGATGGAAACGTGTGTGTTGTGACTTATCACGTACGTCTCCCAGGCTTCCTGATCTCCTTGGTGATGAGCACTCTGAGTTCAGAGTTAAGCTCCTGGCTCTCTTGATTTCTGATCTTCTTTAACTGGCAAGGGGAAGGGTAATGCTGTGGGGTATCTTCCTCAACCTCAATACCCAGACACAGCTCATCCTCGGTGGCCTGGCCATTCTCCTGCACTTCCTTCTGGTTCTCAACCTCATCTGGCTGGAAATGGTTCCTTTGTTGAAGTGATTCAGGCTCTTTATCTGAGATGTGATTTGACTCGAGATGGTTGGTGACGTGGTTGCCCAGTGTTGTTTGATCGTTATCTGAAGCTATGATGGATCAGCATGTATTTATAAAAAAACATGTACAAATATGTTTTTGGTGATTGTGTGTGTGTGGGCCTCACTTCTTGGTGGTGTTTTTGGCGGTGTGTAAGCCCGACCCAGCCGAAGCAGAGGGGACATGCAGCGCCTGCGTTTGGGGGCCCCTCCCCCAGCAGGACTGCTCAGCTCTCCCGGACGTTTGCCTTTGCTTTGAGTGCCAGTCACAAACTCATCTGCTTCATCCACCATCATTGCCTGCCATATGAGAAAATCAGCAGTTTATAAATGATTAATGCCTGAATATAAAATGATGCGATTCTTTGTAGATATTTTGCATGAGTTTTTATACCTTTTTGTCCAGTTTGAAGGGGTTACCAAAGGTGTGCAGACGTTTGGGCTGCTCAGGGTCTGCCTCTCTCAGAAGGGCGGGGCAATGCTTCAGGAAGTCCTGATAGTTGCCCATCTGAGCTATAGGTACACTGTGAAGTTGATCTAGGAAAATGTATTATTAAAAGTGATTAACAGTTTTAAAAATGCATCATTTAAATATAAATAGTATATAAATAGTTAAATAGTAAATAGTATTTAACATAAGGTTATTTTCAAAACAATCAGCTACAAAACGATGAAGGCTCAAAGTTCTTTTTATGAATAAAACACAAATGAAAAATTTGCCATGGCACTTAGGAAACCGCTGCAAGATTTTCTCCAGGAAAATCAATATCCATTCATGGCCCTCTGAAGGTTACCTTGATCTTGCCCTTTCAGAATGCAGACGTTAGCATGCAGAAGGTTACGCCTCATGCGGCTCAGCTGGTCCAGCAGATGAGCTCTTGAGATGTCATATGGGTTCCTCAATACTTGTGGTTTCAAACCCTATGAGAAAAAAAGAGATAGAATAGTGAAGATGAGTCCTGTAAATCAGTGAGAATTGTCTATGATAAATCTTTATGATGTCAAAATAAAACAATACCATTTACATTTCTGGTCAAACTATTCTTTTAATGTGTCTTATATGCTGTTGGGACACTTTGAAATTTTGAAACTGCACATTTTGGCCTTTGGGCCTGGGCTCTACCTCAGAACAGAGACCTTATTCAATTCAACCTTCAATTGTGTATCCTTTGTGGATTTTCATGACAACAGCACAAAACATCCACACAGTGAGCAGTATCTGAGTGTGACAAAATATGCTGTGTGCATGGCATGTACTTACTCTATTCAGAGCAGCAAGCTGAAAGCCAGCAAACTCCTTTGTATTAGCCTCCACCGGCAGAGCTGGCCCGTCTCCCATAATGCTGTGCAGCAGCTGTGTGAAATCCTTCCTGTGTGCCAGAGAGAGGGCGGAGTTTCTGCAGCGAAGTTTAATCCCACTCTCTGGTGCCACCTTTTTTCCCACTGATGCGCAAACTCGGTCCGCCTCCATCTTTGCCTGTAATGTATACAAAATCCAATTAAACTCGTTTAACAACAAAGTTTCCAAAAAGACTGTAAGCAGTCTTTAGTAGGCACCTGCTGACTAAGCTTTTTGAGGTGGGACACAACACTGTAGCTGAGGCCATACTCCATGTTGTCAGCCAACAGGTTTGGAGCTCCCATCATTCTTAGTGCTTTCCGCAGGGCCTGCCAGGAAGAGGAAGGGTAAATATTAAGGAACTAAAACACACACCACAAGCTAAACACATACTAACATGAATGAAAGTGGTTTCATTACTTACAGTGATGTAGTAAGGAGGCATTGTCTTCAGATAATTTTCAAAAGATTGCCGCCATTTTGCTGGAGGCTTGAATTTATGCACAGTAATTAAGTCATCTAGAAATACAGAAATGCACTTGTTTTATCAGATTGTTGGTTCTATCAATTAAACAAATCAGTGGCTAGTTCTAATCTAATTTGGTGCACAATGCTTAGAATTAAATTTCAATTTTGTATATGAACTATGTAAACTGAATGTTGAGGTCTGAAAAATAGGATGTTAAGGATAAACTTACCAAGCAAAGGCAGCACCACAGGGTAGTTATAAGGCATTACAAACAAGTTGACGCAGGTGAGAGATGTGCTGGCCTTCAGATAGCCAAACGGCTGTCCAAGTTCCCCATATTTAGCACTGTTACACACAAAAACCTGTGAGAAAATACAACAATTACTGTTTAGCACAGCAGTGTGTTCTCTAAAATGCATGTGATTGTACAGACTGTCTGGTGTGACTAGTATGACTAGACTGAAGATGAGTGTGTACCTGCCAGCAGGTTAGTGGTGATTTCCTCTCCAGTATGTATTGAGTGAGCGGCGAAGGCTCCAATTCGTACTTGTCAAAGGGAACTTTATCCACCACCATGGGCTCTGAATCAACACATGAGAACTTCACGTGTGGGTGAGCTGAGCGTGGAGGCTGCAGGGGAGTACACAATTACACACAGTAAACATGGTTTATTGCACCTCCAAGACTCACGTGACTCACAAAAAAGCATATACAGCAAACTATTTAAGTTATAGTATTGATATACATAGCATTAAACTGAAGTTACAACACAGGATAAGACACACACATACAGTTTCCTCATACCAAAGTGGGAGAGTTCTGGTCAGGCCAAAAGGATTCTGGGATAGGCCAGTGGCCCACAGGAACACCAGTTTTAGGGTTAGGTCTGACATAGATGAGCTTGTGACAACTGTGCCATGGCTGAGGTCCATGCTTTACCTCTACTGAACCATCTAGAAAAAAACAACAAAAAAACAAAACAAGCTTTTCACCCAAACTGAATTGAGATTTCTAAGCATCTGTGGAATTAAAATACTATCAATGTAATAACTACATTTATGCATTTTGTGTATATTGGATATTTTCTATATAGTGCATATCCTCTTTAATCTTTACTGTGACGCATCCTGTACAAAACATTTGAAAAGTTTACTACAACATTAATCTGTTGCTAAGTTACACTGGGCTGTCCTCACCTTCAGTGGGCGATGGGTCTGGTCCCGTCTTCTCAAAATTGATGACCACTCCACTCTGGATCTTCTGCACTAGAGACTCCAGGCACTGGTTCAGCATTCTTTGGGAAAACACACTGTATGACCGACCTACAGACAACACAGTGGAAATAGTTGTTTGTTAAATTCTAGAAAATGCATCATACACAAGTTTAGAAGTTGATTTTAAAACAATTTCAGAAATATTTGTATCTGAAGATGACAGTGAACAGTAACTTAATTTCAAGCACTGTCTGGTTTAAGCAGAACCGGATTTCTGTGCTTTTCTATATCACCAAATCGTGGGACTAGAACTATTTGCACACACACAGGAAACATTAATTGCTCTATTGTGTTTAGCATTTGATCAGCATGAGCAGAGACTCTATTCTTCTCCATTTTGTTCAGTTTGTCTATTAAACAGCTGTACTAGTCAGCACACCTAACTCCAGCAGAATCTACACACCACAAATCAGCAATTCTTTTCAAACACCATTTCACAAGACTTAAATACCACAGACAAGTCTGACTTAACAGCTCCATGAGTTGTGGCCTTTAAATATTGTGAATATTATGTACTTTTAATCTTGCTTGTAAACATGTTTCTGCGTGCCACCCCATCAAACTGGATTCTGGTTATAGTCACTACAAAAGCAAACCTTTGAAGTAATGCAGTAAGTAATCAAAAGGATATATTAAATTAATCCATAAGTTTATGAGGCACACAATTCAAAATTGAACATTAATGCATTTTCCTTTAAATGTCAAATATAATGAATATCATAATTAATGATATTCCATGTTTTATTATAAAAAATATTACTGTGCTGAGGTTTTTGAGTATTTATTGGCTAGATAAAACTTTCCACCCAATCAAGACAAATTGTTTGATTACTTGTATTGAACTCTAAACTTGACTTTTCAGAATTAAGAAATTTCATAACCACAACAGTTTGCTATGAAAATAATGTGTTTAGGAAAAGCCATCTAAACGCAAGTATTTGAACTAAAGAAACACCCACAAACCTCCTGTGACTTCACACATGGGTGTGATAGGGGAGGGGTCATGTGGAACTCCACCCACTGGTTCTGGGTCAGGTGAGGCGTGGCCTGGAATGCGGAGAACTAAAGAGAAGAGTCGCTGGTCCCATCGAAAAGGCTCTTTGGTCAGCTCACTTCCTGGCAATGGTGTTGTCAGGGGTAAATGTAACTGGAGAAGAGAAAGGGATTCATAAATTCACTGCAGTGATTTCAATAAGACATCCCAAAAGGAAGCTCTCAATAGAAGCCCGACGATGAGTCACAACACACCTCGTCTTGTACCCCAGAACTGCTGGTCAGCTTGCTGCCATCAGTTATGGCCACAATGATAGCAGGCTCCAAGAAAAAAGGGTTTCTACCCTGCAAAGCAAGAGACAATATACCTATTATAAAACAACTATACAAAATCAGGCACTTGAGATGCAGCTCATCAGACAAATGCATGGCACAAAAAGCTCCCAGTTTCTGATGTATAAAAACGCATAACATATACCTAGAAACACTATGTAATACTTTTAAAGCCTCTTCTCTTTGAGAAGATTGTGTGCATGAGAAATCAAGAGATCCATGACTAAGTATTCACAGTGATATAAAGTGAGAATTTCTGTGCCTAAATTTATCACAAGCAGCCAGAGGAAAGATGAAATGACCCCTTTTTTCTATGACATCAAGAACAAGAATGTCATCACATTACAAGCCAATAAGAAACAAAAACAGTACAAAAACACCTAAACCTTAAAATAATCAAAATTTCCACACAAAAATTTACATAAGTGTCTGGGATTATCTGGGTATTGAGGTTTTCCAAAACATTTATTTAGAAACAAATGTTTATGTGTAGCACTATACAGAATTCATCAGCAAGGGAACACAGTTTATCCATTTGCAGATTCATCTACTAGCAACTATTTTTAGTATTAAGTTGTATTTGTAAATTGTTGAAAGTACAAATACAACAAAAATATAAATGTGACCAGGTGTTGTTCCTAAAATAACGTCACTTACACCACCCCCTCCCATCTTGTTTTTGGCATGCAAATCATTTTACATTAACACAATAAAGGCCGCTTGCCAGCTTGAATGCGTTTATGTTAAATATTAAACACAGCTTTATGAAACACAAAGCTAACAAGCAAACAGAAACATAACTTTGTAAGAGAGTGGCTAATTTTATTTACTTTAATAAAACAAGTGCTGTAGTTTTATAACTCAACTTTCTACTTATACTAAATACTATATGTTAAACTATATGTAAGGTTTGTCAATCCAGCGTAATTTGAAACAATTACAACTTAAACATACATATAATTTACTAGTCCTTATCTGCATGTCAAATTCTATAACAAGTACTGTGTGATATTAGGGATTCTTGGGATTGGTCACAATATGAACCTATGGGGTGCTTGTATAACTGTGTGATATGGAAAGGGGTTCATGGGGTCAGGCCACAGACTTTATACCAGTCTCTGGTCCAGAACATACCTGTCCATAGTTGTCTATTCCCGAAACTAATCTATTGAGATTGAGCAAATCAAAAGCAGTCCTTAAAGACTGGCCAATTGTGGTCAATCCAGCTGCTTGGAGGTTCCTCAGCTCTGTCATAAAAGTGGCATGACTGTCCTTCCATCCAGCCTGAAATGTCAAGACACAACAGAACAAATGGTAAATTATGACTTTTTAAAGATCCATAAAACCACTCGCTCCCAGCATCAGAACTGCTCAGGCAGCCCTATTGATCCGAGCCGGGTCTTTGATGAAAGGGTCAAAATAGGTCTGCAAGGGTCTCTTTCACTGGGTGAAAAGTTAGGTTCGTCCCCCATCTCTTTCCTCACACATATATACAGATCGGAGCTCTCTGCTGCCACACTGGACAAAATGTCGGCCATATTTAAACACAAATACATGCTGGACAAAATATTTTCACACCAGATTTAGTCGTCGTGTTTATTAATGAAAAACGACCCGAAAGATTAAAGTACCTGGAGTGAAATTGAACGGGGTTGGGGAGAGAAAAGTCTGTACCTTGATTCCAGCCGGCGCTTCCTCGAAACTCACTAACATGTATCTGTCTCCTCTGCTGGCTGGGTCTCTACTCCTCAGCTGTGAAGAGAAAGCGAATGGAGATGTTTTGTATTAGTAAGTTTCCGGCAAAGTGAAAGAATGCTGAGATGTGTTTATTTACCTTCAAGAAAATCTCAACTGCGCCCTTCGCTATGTCCAGATAGCTAATGCCCAGATGGGAGCGCTGGTTCATAGAGGCGGACGTGTCTATCAGAAAAAGTACCACGGGCATTGTGTTGTTAATTGCCCCTGCTACATATGCCGAGTGATGGTGAAGGCGGACTAATGCAGAGAAATCTTTTGTTCGCCTCCTGTCGCCGCTGTCAGCACGCTGCTAGCCGGCTAATGCTAACTGACTCGCGCATTCTTTCTGTTAAAAGTATAACTGTAGTTGGTGTTTAAAGAGCGATGCCATGTAAACTTAAGCAAACCTCAGACTCTGTATGAACTAGTTGTTGATATACAAGGAAAAACGGGCGCTGTTGCTGCAATTTGAAGTAATGCCTAACTTTTATCATGATAACTTTTTGCTTAATTTACGTCCATGATTCTCCTCACACTGAGGTCTGCTCGCGGGCTGCGGTGGTTTTATTCGCCGCTTTGCGCTTGACTCCGCCCACTCCGCCCACTGTTCACGAGTACAGTGTCAGAAACGCCTCACTTGATTGGCACCTGAAAATGAATGATTAGCATATTTTAAAAAGCGTGGTTCTACATAATTTTCCCACTTGAAAAACAATTGGGTCGTGAATTATACCTGGAAAGTATGTGGAGGAGCACGTACAAGTATTACAATGTACTGACATGATGTTATAATAGCTTTATTCTCTCCTGTTTCTGACTGCTTTGTTCTTTATTTGTGTTCATATGGCCTTGACGAAGAAACCCAATGAAAAGAGTTCAGAAGGTTTTGAGACTTCCTGGAAACATGAATTACAATAAAGTAAGAAGCACTAGCAAACATGTGGTATGTTATGTTATGATACTAAAGGTATTGTTTTTAACAACAACAACATCAAAATACAGTAGGAGAAGAGATCATGTTAATTTGATAGACCACCTTTATTATTGGAAATTTGTGACAAAGTCACTAGACCAAAAATGGACAGTTGCATCGATAGGGAAGTACATTTAAATGTGGCCCAAAATATTTTCCAAAAGTGGCTCAAAATAAGTTCATAGGGACATACAAACATTTGACAGAATATATGCCAAACGACACAAAATACCAGACCCAGGTTTTTAAATAATGGATTTAGATGTCCCCCTTTAGAATAATATGTTGTATATATTTTGTATGACAAAATGTGGAGGATGTTTGGTTTAATATCTTCAACCAGTTTATATACATCAATGTGTAAAACAAGTCACTAAAATAAGGGCATTATTTTAGAATTAGTTAGGGGTGATGTTATGACTGTCAACTATAACTATAAATAACTAAATTTTCCACGCAGTGGTTTGAGTGTTTTCACATAAGCTATAATAAAAAAGCTCAAAAGAAAGTTATTCTTTGTTATTCTAACATTATTTGGTATTCTTTGTGAAAGAATAAATATAATTGCTTAGTCTAATAATTATTACAATGCCACAACGTTGCAGCAACTACGGTTCAATAAACCACCAAGGAATGTTAATATATTTTAAGAAATGGAAAACAATAAATGACGTAAGTCTTCCGGTTGTGCAAATGTGGTGTTCGCCTGAGTCAACACTGCACATCTAAAACGCAAACATCTTTGATTCATTCATAAGTGGATCATCTGAATACATAAACAGGCTCATGGGAATACACGTGTCTCTGTATAGAGCATAGTATATCGCTTGCAACTCACTGTAACGATCTCAGCATATTTGACCTGCAACATCTTTGACCGCCGCAGCTCACCGTGTTGCAGGTTAACCAAAGCAATACCTGCTCAATGTGTGTCTATGTGCAAAATATATATTAGATAACACATAAATACAGTAGTCGTATCACACAATACCTGCTTTTGGGTTTTATTTATGAAACTGAAGCAGAATGAAATTCTGTTTAAATCTTTAATTGGTATCATTAATTTTTATTTTTTTTATTTTAATTGGTATCATTCATTTTTTAAATTAGTTTAATTCAGCAACAGTTTACACATATATTAATTTACACAGAAATGTGCTTTGTTTTATAAAACAAAGCACATTCTTTTTATTCAAGTCTATGTATTAACTTTAAACTGAATTTGGATCTTATTGTGTGTCTAAAGTTGTTAGGAAGTTGTTAGGTTATTATGTTAGGTTGTTAAGAGTATTCAGTCTTTTAATTTATGTAGAACAGTCCGTGTGTGTGGTCACAGTGGTCAGTACTGGCCCAGTGTCTCTCACACAATGCCTGGTAATTCCACCATCCAACATGCTGTTGTTTCCACTATGGATAGTTTTCATCTGAGCATGTAACCAAAGAACTAAAGGAATTTTACTGTTAAAGTTAAAAAGCTAAATGAAACTAGTCAGAAACCACATGAACCTCAGCTTGTTTCCACAAAAACCCACATTCATCATTTCCCACCAATGATGTCATTTTTGCTTTCTTTATGGGTCACAATTGCAGACTGTGACCAGGAAGCCACTGTCTCCCAGTAGAAGGCTTGTGTAGTTGAATTCCTAGTTGAATGCCAGGGACATGACTCTGTTGGAAAGATATTCATAAATAATGTCTCTTATGTCTCATGTAGCTACATGTTCATGCATGTCCTTTAACCCAGAGACAATGAGGATCCCTGTTGAAATGGAAAATGGCATTGTTGAATAAACTGTGTCATCAACCACAGAATAAAATCAACTGCTGTTATTATTTTACACAAACCTGTTTTCTATGTGGTTGTCTGTACTATCACTAGCAGGTGCTAAGGTACTTGATTCATTTTCATTAAGTGACATTCTTTTAATTAGTGCATCCTTAATTTGATCTGTGGGGGACAAATTCGGGCACTTTGTGAATTTTTTAAAAAAGGTCAAATTTTAAACGTTTTGATTTTTTTTTTCATTTTCATTCAATTTTCAAACATCCAAAACGTCAAAATAAGTCCTACATTTTTAGCGACATCTGCTGGAATCCAAATAGCAATTACATGTATTATCAATGGCCTCTAGACGGTGGTAGTACTCACTGGCTGATGTTCATAAACAAATACAGTGTAAAAGTCATTATTATGTCTGTGAAAAGTAACCACAAAGCATCGGTCTGTTACACACAATAGAAAGTAAAAACGCTTAGATGTTTTGTGGTGTAGGTTAATAGAGCATTTTAACATTCACACTTACAAATTGTTAAATAAATGTTTATACACTTGCTTGTTGTTTATAAAATTAAATCATGCTCTTTTATCATTTGTACTTGATCTTGTAGCTAATGTTTAATATTTCATTACTAAAAAAAAACACAAGAAATGTGTTTCCTATTTTACATAAAATATTTTGTGATTTGCCACATGAACTGGTTTGCTTTGTTCAGGAACTTTTTTGTATGTTTAAATGCACAAGCTATCGAGAGAAAAAATACGAACTGTGGCATTTTTAGTATCTGTAATAACAGGTAACAGGTCACGTTTAAATTTTAAGGGGTTACAGTGCGCATGCGCAGTACAACGCATTTCCTGCCTAAAAGATTTACTGCTAATAATCATCTTAAAATCATCTTTCGTGATCAAAACCGTGGTTTTATTTGTGTGCATTTAATAATTCGAATCTAATTCGATCTTTAGGTTTAGTATATAAACTAGCTAAGTAACTATTATAAAACACGTATAATACTAGCACACAACTAACAGATTTATCCTATACATTACATTGCGTTCTATAAGCGAACCTTAGCCTTAAGTGCTAATGTAGATAGTGGCGTGTTTTGACATGCTAGGTAGTTGTCAGGATGGCCGAGTGGTCTAAGGCGCCAGACTCAAGGTTCAAACCTTCCCGGTAAACAAGGGTCTTCTGGTCTCCGAATGGAGGCGTGGGTTCGAATCCCACTTCTGACAATGAACTTTTCTTATTTAATAAAACCTGGGTTTAACACAACTACTGCATCAACATTACTGATTCACTTTTTAAGACAGTTTTAGTGTATTGCGTTAATATTTAATAATTATGAACAGATCAGCGAAATACAGTGCACGCAACAGTCATTCATAGCTAATAC
>JAZGTK010011097.1:0-15883 GCA_036877625.1 Ambastaia sidthimunki | reverse complement strand
AAGTAATGACAAGACAAGTCTCAGAGATATTAATATCCGCAAATATTGTAAATGAACCGGTTGATTGTATGTACAGGTTGAAACACAAGTTAAGCTACTTTAATTATTCACAAAGGTTTAACAGATAATTAATTCATCTAATGTTTATTCGCCGCTAGATATCCAATACAATTAGCATCCTCAGCTACACTGTCAGAACATTACATTTCCATTTGTTACGTACATCGTATGTATTTTAAATAAATAATTTTATTAAGAATCAATCCTACATATATTATTAATCGCACAGAGTGTTTCGATACAAGCTTAAAGTTGGCCACAGACCTGTCTGTTTCTCCCGGACGGAGGCCGCCATCTTTACTGTTTATGAGTGACGACTGTGAGGGTGACGTGGCAACCGGCGATCACACGGGAACGCGCACGCTGAGACAGGTGTTTAGATAAACATTAAAATGAACAATCGAGTATTTCATTTCATTTGACAGCATTCAAATCACTGTTAAATTGCATCATTGTCCATATAAAATCATCAGTCTAATAATACTCTCCGTCTATCCAGTTGCCTAATGGTTACTATGGCAACCAGTTTTCTCTTTAATATCACCGATTATACTGGCTTTGAAATTCTTATTAAAACACTGTTGTCTTATAAGCGAATATACTCGTATCGTATTTACACTTATTAGTAATCTGATAATCGTATCTCTCATTAAGTTAAATGGTGGATGAATCGAGCTGCTTTTTGAGGCAAAATGTAATCTACTAGATTTTGCACTTTTAATTATTAAATCCACGAAATAAAACACGAGAGTTATAGAAACGCGAGTTTAATAAATTATAACGGACATAAAACTGATATCACCTTAACACCAGGAGAAACTGAACATCATACAAAAGAAAAGACATACATTGCTCGTGTATAATTCTTAATACTGTTCTCAGGGGCCATACTGTTAAAGATCATGAATATAGATTTGTGAAGTAAGCACTTAACACTGGAAAATGACAAATAACACCTAAACTTGCAATTGTACCATCTTGTGGCACAAAAAAATTACAACCTGGAAACTTGTACCAAATGAACCTTTTGTAAAAATCAAGATTCCCAGTTGCTAGGTACACATGCTATAGACAAATACATAAACACTAACTGTTCAAAATTCTAACTATAGATGCATTACTAGATAAAACATGGGCACCTCTGAATGGTGGCCGATAACAGTTCTGACACCATATGAAGCACTATTTATTGCAAACCACATGTACATACGTGAACCAAAGAACTTTAAAGATCCCTTCATAAGCTCAATTGAACGAGTCTACGTTTGTAAAGAACATGAATTGCTCCTTAGCTGAGGCCCAATAAATAAAAACAGCTCAAATTGACATTATAAATTTCTTCTGAAAAGTGACCATGATTAGTAATAGATATTTCAGGTATTAATGTAACACAACTTGTAACAAAGGCAGAACTTCCACATTCTCTACTCATAGATGCCAGTTTATTGTCAAACAAAAGCTTGGTCTTATAAAATTATTGATAAAAGTAAATATAGAAACTGGATAAAGATCAAAAAAAGTAATGCTAATGTGAGTTAGGCATACAAAAAAACTCTCCATATGGTAATCGGTAACTTGCTTTGAAAAATTAAAGCAGACATTTAGCACCAGTTCAGATCAATGGGTAAATCAACACCCCTAATCTTAAGTAAAGAGTTTCTCAAATATACTGCATAACAGAAAACTGACACACTGTGTAGTCCAAGTGTTTCTTGAAGACCTCATAAGAGGGAAGTATAGGTAGAATGAGGTGATTGGTTTCACAGTGGCTCCGAGGAAAGGCACAGGAAGGGTCTGGTGAGTTTAGGAATGAAAGAGTTGGAGTGGGATTGAATCCAATGGATGGAACCACATCTGTCGCAGTGGCAAACGTCAGAATGTCCTCAAGTGATGCTGCACACTGCCCCTCTGAAATAAAACAAGCGTAAGCTCATGCTGTACCACTACATGATAAACGAAATCAGAATCAAACTTTCATTTTTATGAATGAATCTATTTAAAATCTGGATTCAATTGTAATCATTTAAAAGGTTATGGAAAAGGTTATTTTCAATGTCTGGTTAAAATGACAGTTCTTTTGATTGTGAAGTCACTCTTTAGTTCATTTCAGAGCAATTACTAATATACAAACGTATCAACGCTGTTAAATTTCATTTTTGCTTTTCTACCAAGCCCAGAATTAGACTACTTTTAAAATTATGCAACCCTTAAGAGGAAAACAAAAAACATTCAATTCTTTGTGGGGAACATACCCTCACACTCATGTAGATACTGCTCCCAAAAACTTATAGTTGTGTTCTTTTTTGCTTTAAGATCTTCCTCCTCTGACAATTGTGTGGTAAAGAGCTTCAGGATGGATTCAGCTGTCAACCTCTCCACAGGACCACAGAAAACTGAATAGAAGCCCTCTGCACACATCTGAACCTGCTCAAACACTCCTAGTGTCCTCAGACCCTCCCGAAACCTGAAAAATGCAATAAGAAATGAGCCTTTATGAAGATCGGTAAAAAACTGATCAAGTATAGAAACTAACTATGCATCTATTGAGAAATATACATCAGACACAGGTGGATTGGGGCACCAACCTCTGCAGGGGCAGCTGTAGTCTGATGATCAGGTAAAAATTGAGAACATCCTCCACCAACATGTCTTTCTCGGAGAGCTTACTGATTTTTCGCCAACAGCCGGCTGCTTCCAAATACTGTACTGCTGACTGCATTGCACGTCTTAATTGGTTTACAGAGTTTGCTTCTGCAATCTAAAAGAATCTCAGGTTGACAGATGTAGAACAATTGCTCTGTTGTCCATAATCATGGTTTGTGTCAGTTCTAAAATCTAAATGAAGAACAATGAAACTCACTGTTCTGATTTTGTGTGCCAAATCAGTGTCCCCAAGGTCTTGTAATGTAGGTCTGTAGTCTGTGGGGTAGTTGAACAGACTATAGTACAGCCATGGTGAGAAGAAGCCCACAGGAGGACCTCCGTGGACCAATGAGAGGGCCAACAGGCTGCCAACCTCAAAGTAAAGATCATCCCTCAGAGCTGTTCACACAATACAATGATTAGGTTTCAAGGTCAGCTTAGTTGATAGCAGTGATAGGTACCGTATTGGGAATCAGAAAGAAATTTAAGAACCTGTCTTACCTTTTGAGTTCAGAACCAGGTTTTTAGCTCCAACAGGTTCCTCAAAGACTTCAGACATCTGTAAGTTCTCAACAAGAAGTCTGAGGAACCGACACCGATTCCTATATTTGTTGTTTAGTTTGTCTTTGGAGAATTTCACAGAAAGTGTGTAGCCGGGATTAAAGTCACTTTGCTGCAAAACCCTCAGAGCAGCTTTCACCACCTCATCATCATTACCATCTTCAACCAACACCTCTGTGGACTGCTGCTGTGATATCTGACAGGCCAGACCCATTAAGATCTCTGGAGAAGTGGCTGGCACACACTGCCTACAAAAGTAGAGAGCGCTTTATAAATGGAAAATTCAGTAAAACTAACCAACACCATATTCCCAAAAATCATGATTCAACATGTGCAACAGATTTTGTGAACAAAACTGTCTGTAGCCTTTGCTGGACTGTTGCAACACCAAAATCTGGTTTATTTACAGGGTAACATATATACACACAATATCGGTGTCTTGCTCCACAGAAAATAACTCATTTTAAAATAACTCTTGCAGGTAAGCAAGCAGCAATGCAAACAGACATTTTAAATCGCACATTTCTAAAGCATAAAAATAACAGTATATTTAAATGACAATTTTAAAGGACAATTGGCATTTCTTGGTAACAAAACCTGATGCTAGTAATGAAACAAATACCTTTTGATGAGGGAGGAGTGAAGGTCAGAGATGCATCCTTTATAAAACCTCTTCCTCTCTTGCCTTTCAGCCAACGGAGATTTAACATGAATTGGCAAAGGGACGGAGTCTGCAAAAACAATTAAATATTTCAGCATAAGTCAGCATGTTTCATGTCTAAGCAATGTCCAACTTTCAAATACTTGAATCAAAAGTAGTAAATATTTATACTGGCTTATTAATAACAAATGACCAATAGTCAAGATCTTACTTTCACTTTCAACAGCAGCTGTGCATTCAGCACACGTCCACTCGGTTTCGTAAAGCTTGATGTTGGAGCACTTTCGATGGGTTCCCTTGGATCCGCAGAACTTACAACGAACAATTTCAAAAAGGCTGTAAATCAAACAAGTAGAATCTTAACGATTGTTTACGTCCTTTAAAATCAAACAGATACACTTTAAACTGTTTTAGAATGATTTAAATAAGCATCCAGATTACCCTGAGAGTGAGCTGTATTTACGGCCCTTGTGTGTTAGACACTTTACAGCATCGCAGTGCTGGTACACCTGAAGTAATTCTCCATATGCATTTTCTTCTAGTTCCCATGATGCATCTCTGACAAATATGCAATATTTTAAGATAGATAGTAACAGAAAATGAAAGACACCTGCATTATTGCCTTGCTTTACAAAAGCGAAAGGAATGTTCTGCAATGTGACATTAGATTATAATAAATACTTTAAATAGCTTTTCAATTATGCATGTACCTTTTATAACCTCATATTTGTACTTGTCACACATTATATACTACAATATACACATTTCATATTGCTATCAATGTAAAATGCAGTCAAAATCAAGATTAAGTTTTCATTATACTGTACATTTAAATGATCTTTACCTTAAATATTAAGCTGACAAGTGCTTGGACACATTGTGTCAATGGGAACATACCAACTTCAAAATGATGCTGATGAAGATCACTAGGAAATAACTGTCATTACCTCTCCGGTATGTGTATTCCCATCCTGAGCATTTCTTGCTGAAACTGGTCCTTATTATTGCACAGCGTGCATTTGAAGAAGAACATAGCAGCACTGTGTGCGTTTTGCTGCAACAAGAGTTGAGATCCAGGCTTAAACTTCCAGCCCCGGATTATATAATATAAACAACATTCTATTGTATTACTCCAGAGTATATGTTGTGATACCTGTACACAAACCCTATGAAACCAGCTTCCATGACATGCAGGGCACTTAAGCACATTGTAGGAGAGAACTGGTTCAATGGGCTCCAGGCACACAGAGCAGGAGAGTGGCAGACCGGGATTGAAGACGCAGGTCTGAACAGGCGCGTGCTTTTTACAGAAGGACCTGTAAACCAAAGCTTCCATCATCAATATCTGATGATCCCACTATCCCAAAATAAGACCAGCCCCCTGTCCTGGAATTAAGGAAATTTAATTTTGGATCTTTTCCTCCTCAGTTAATTGTGGTTAAATAGGCTTGAGTGACATCGAACGTTTTTTATGCAGAATAAAATTGATGACGTTTTTAAAAAGACACTTACGGAAATGAGCCGGTGAACTGGAAAATAAACTCCTGCTCTATTCCACAAGGCATGTGGACCATCTGCCTGCAGTTTTTGACATAACACCCCACTGAAGCGCCAACCTTTTTACAGTGTGTGCACCTCTGCAAATCACCAACAAACAGTCTGATGCATCTACACGGAGATAAAACTGAATATTTCACAGAGTCAATGTGTCAAATTACCAGCCTTGCAGATCTCTGGATCTCCTTTTTGATGTCATTCACAAGAAAACCGTGAATGCCTTCATTCTCCTCCCCTCTCTGAAATACTCCACTGGACACTAACTGTAAAATGAGATTAGAAAAAAAAAACATGTTAGAAATGTTAGAAAGGTCCGCTGTCCACTAGAACAGAGGTTTCCAACAAAGTCCACAGATCTGCAGAATTTAGTTCCAGCCCTATTTAAGCACACCTTAACCAGCTAGTCAAGGTCACAGTGTGAGGTGTGTTATTATGTGACTCATGACTGACAGGACACAGAAAAAGTGACCAATACTAACTGTGATCACAAGTCTGTTCTGATAGCATTGCAGATGGCAGGTAAAAAACAATGTTAATTGAATTTAATTAAACAAAACTGTTCATTTTTAATAAATAAACCTTTCATTCTTTATACAAAACATGTGAAACTACTGATCAAAGCATAGCGTAAGGGGTCAAATGAGATATTAATATGATTTCATCAATCTCATTTCAAAAGGAGGGAGAGCATACACAAAAATACACACCACCTTCTGAGAGATACAGCAAACGTCAGTGGTCATGATTACTATACAATGCAATGTAAACTTGTAAGGCACATAAAATAAATGCAACTTGGCGATTGCTCACCAAACAGAAATAATGGACAGTCAGGTTGTACTGCTGGAGGGTAATCTTCTCCCCGTACTTCTCTGGACAGTTGTCGCACCGCTTACAAAGATTACAAACTGCAGGACAAACACATTTTAAATTTAATAGACGAGAGGATAAAGCCAGTTTGGTTTAACTTAACCGACTGTGGTTATCATAGATTATAAAGAGAAAGATTGTTGGGAAGAAGACTTTTAAAGAAAACAACTTACTGAGGTCTTTATCGTCCTTAATGTCTTTTATGTCCGTACTTTCAGCTTTCCTCGCTTTCATTATTGGTTTGTTAAAAAAAAAAAACTTTACGAAATGTTACGTGTGGTCGTGTAATACACAGTGAGCTAACATAGGAAAACTGCCTGTAGACGTGAATAAATCACTTCGCTAACTGCCATTACATCAACTTCAGTATTATCGTGATCTAGTCATATCACTTAACAAGATAAAAAAAAAATTAGAGCCTAACCCACTTTTTAATAAAAGTATTACAGCAATATATGCGTATGAGGTAAAACCGCAAACTCAAAATTCAAAAGTGCCTTACCCGTGAAACCCCGCCCCTGCCTGCTTTTGATTGGTTCGATTTAAACCAAAGCAGAGGCGTTCCTGTGGGCGGGTCCCTGACAAATCATTTTGCTGCGGAAACGTCAAATAAAATGACATATTGCGTAACTTCCGTTTGTCTTTCAAAATAAAAGTACATGCGACGGACTTTTATGGAAATGTAAAATTGTTGATAAATTATGATTTCTGTAAATAGTAATGCAGAATGATGCATCTCAAAGTGTAGAATGTTAGCAATGGTTCTGTCTTTCTCCCTGTATTTTATTATATTTTAATAGGCCAGAATGAAAGTTTTCATTCTGTCTTAAAGAGTACGTGCGCTTAGACTAGACAAAATGCGCTCTGTTGATTCCGCACCAGTATCACTGACCAGTAGGTGGTAGTAGATCAAAACAGTGCAAAGTTTTTGCTGCTTGATTTGAAATAAAACTAATCTACTACATAGGCACACTAACCCCAGACAGAAGATAGCATGGTTTTGATGAACACCTTTTTAGAAAAATGACAGATCAAAACCTGTTTAATGGTAACTTTGCATTGTTCCAGAAACATTTCCACATGTAATACTGTCAGAAAATAATCAGTCTCAGCTTAGCCTTTTGTAAATTATATTTTGTTTTATTTATAATAATAGGCAATAAATGAAATTCATAATTGTATAATTTGTACTCTGTTGTAATATATATAAAGTCTCATCATATAAAACACCAATAACCTGTGCTAGACTTGCTATAAAATATTCAAATATTAATACCCAAAGTATGAATATCCAATAATGTAACAGAGAAGAATACCATAACTGATTCTAGATTTACTGAGGTGGACTAAAACAAGTAAGTGCTGGGCTGGCGTGCTTCCCTGCCTGAGCAGATCCTAGATCAGGGTCCTGACTTGCCTGTTGTTTGACAACACTTGCAAAGGGGGTCCTTGGATGCTCTTTTGACTTGAGATATAATATTACAGGCCAGGTTTTTCTTCCCTTGACTAAATTTCATAGATAGTCCAAACAGCTCTCTCAATTTTCAACACAGTATTTCCTCCCCGTGTCCAACATTTTTCAGAGTTCGTATTATGTGAGCTAATTTAGCCAATTATGCACAGGTGTGATGCTAATTCTCCTCTCACATACAGAGCCCCTGACAGTAAAAATAGTATAATTATACAGCTGTCCTCATGTTTTCCTTTCCAGCCACTGCAACAGCTTCTGTCTCACAAAAACTACCTTTTCAGTAAAGGCTACCCAAAAAAATCTGCCATGACTTTCTCCCAATTCAGCTCAACTGTTCATTGTTGTATTTCGTGAAGCAGGTGCGAGACTATGTTATGTGTCATACGAAATGTGTGATCATAATGTAACATTGAATATTTTGTCACAGTCATTTGACTAACTTTGAGTCTACATACAATCAAACAGGATTTTTTGCTTTTTTATATTTTGTGACTAAAACATTCCTGAGTACACTGTCAATTGTGTCGATTATCTTTGGAATTCTTTTTAAAACATGGATCATTTCACCTATATTACTAATTTTAAGGGAAATATGTGTAAATACTAGTTCAGTAAGTTTTCCAAATGCACAATTTATCTCCCAGGCTATATATTTCACGGTTGGAACATATTTAGACATATGTTTAATAGTAGTTTTAACCCAAGCATAGGAAATGTCAGTCTTAAATGTGGCTAGGATATTCCAAGACAAAACTTTCCACAGAGGTGTGATGCATCACTGATTCCACACTCCTACACACCTCCATCACATTCTAAAATCCCTCAGCCGTTTTTATTCAAAGCCAGTGATAGAACTTCCCCAGGGGACAGCAACCTTTTCATTATATTCTGTCACTTTTGATACGTTTAATCGACATGACCATCAACCCCATGAAGCGCTTTCTCCTGAAGAAAAATAGTGGAAAACCTAGATATTATTATCAGGGTGTGTAAGTGCTGCAGCCAGTCCCTGAAATGGATGGCTGGGGAACACGGTCCTCTGAAAGAAGTCAAATTAAATGATCATGGTCCCGAGTCAGCTGCCCTTTCAATGTACAAATTTCTGTGGGGAATAGGATTGACTCTGGTCCCACTTCTAAAGCTTCCTGGTGCATGTATAACAGCTTGTGTTATCTCATCTCGTGTGGCTTGAGGAAATTGCTGTCTACACAGGCCAAATAATTCTGTCTCTTTGACCTGTGGTTCAGTGAAGTCTAATTATCAACTTCAGCACTGGGCTCACTGGGGTCCCCAAGCCGTCTTTAAGGCCCCGGGCTATCGCCCTTTCTGTCTCCCCTCCCAAAATGAAAATTGAGTTGTCTGCAGAGTGATAAAATATGTCTGCTAATCAGAAATGTGAAAAGATCCTGAGCATGAGTGACACTGTGACAGGAGAGAATTGCATATTTCTTCTCTCAGAATGTCTGAAGTTTTGTTAACATACGTAATCATAATACACACACACACATATATATATATACTGTATATATTCTATTTTATTTTCAAATAATTATGTTTGCATGACAACTTGAATACATTAGGAATCATTCTTAACTTAAAATTGTTTGCTTGGTTTTTTTTGTGATCATTTGCACACATCTACTACTCAAGTTATTCTGTTGTGTATTGAAGAGATTATCATACAGTCTATGTGTCTATATGAGCTTGGTAATACAAATACACAGACCTATCATTATCTGTGCTATAATTTGGTTCTAACAGCATATTCTGTCTGAAATATGAAAAGCTCTCTGTACAAGACAAAGACAGACCATTGAACAGAACAAAACATACAAATTTTGATACGTGTGTGTTTGGGGGGGTTAGGGTTGGGTGGGGGGCCCTCTCCCTTCTTTTTCATCACCCTCAGGTCACAGGATTGATCGTTGGGTGGAGCTTCTCTCTGTCTGAAGCATCGAGGGGTATCAATAACCCTAATGTTTTACCACACAATCTTTATTAAGTCTCTCTGAAAACAAACACTGGATGGACTGCCAGCCCAGGACCCACACCACAGCACCAAGTCTCTGGACAGAGGTAACATATTTACCTAACTGTATCAGCTATCATTTATTTAAATGAAAATACATGATTTAAATAATTTATTTCTTTTTGCCTTTCTTTAACCATTGCTTGTTTCATGTGAATGTACGAAATGATGAATTCACTTCATTGCATGCAGAAACTCAGTCATTCTGTGATACGGCACCATTATGCTGCAGGGCCTGAAAAGGTTGAGCCAAAAAACGTTCTCTTTTACGAGCGTTTCAATTCAACCTTTGAACCCGGTGCAGATGATTAGGATGTTTGCTTCCTCTCCCRTTTTTGCCAACTAACATAATTCAAGATCGACTTTTCCTGTTGCTCTTATGACTCAACAAACAAGAAAAATAACTTTTGAAATTGCATCTCTTAGTTTCGCATTGCAATGCTTTGGTGAAATCTAATTTGAGAGAAAATGGCAACCCAGCTGTTCTTTTGATAGAGAATCACCAAAACATGGGTTCTTTCAGCGCAACATGCATAGTCCATCCTCATCTACACATCAATGAGCCTTTCTCTTGTCTGCAAGGCTATAATTAAAGCTCTRTGCTGTGCTAGGGGTAATTTATCCTCCTTTTCTGGCTCTGTGTTGAAATCAGGTAGCAGGGCATGATTGCAGTGGATGGGGTGGTGCAGGTTGCACAATACTGCTGCTTTGTGTTCTTCTAGCTAGTGGAGCAAACGCAGATGAGCGCCCATTAAATATACAAATTTATTATGCAAACAAAAGGGGTTAATTGTCCACATATTTGTATGCAGTGTGTAAATGAATTATAGGAGGAATACGTGTTTCATAGCAACCGTCTGTGGTAGGAGGAACGGGGTGGTGGTTTTGGTTGCTGGTAGCTTGCTGTAGAGTGGTGTGAATGTTATGATGAGAGGTATTGTAATTACAGAAATATGTCTGATTAATATGCACAGATATTTGACAATGAAAGGCTCTTTCTACAAATATGGTCACACTTTGATGTCCAGTGTATTTAGAAAGCACAAATGACCTGTTTTTGTGTAGTGAAAACTTTTAGAAATGTTATTATATAACATAATAAAAACAAAACGTTACATGAAAAGTAGGTGTTGCAGTTAATAAATGTTGTTAATGTTTATTGTTAGAAAACAACCATCATAAAAACAGGTTTTAAAATGTTGTTTAGACATGTTAAATTTTGGCAACTTTTCCTGCAGTGTTAAACAGAATTTCTGAAGAATTTCTGAAATGTAAGCGCCTCATACATTTGCTATGAAAATACCTGAATATAGATACTATATTCCTTTCTACAATATTCATAGAAGGAAACTGAATGTATCAAGAACCTGCAAAATTGCACCAAACAGACAGTCCTTGAGTCTTTTAAATACCCATTAGAGGGAAGAATAGAAGCTGGGCGGAAGAGAGAAATAAAAATGAATGGTCTCATTGCAGTAAGAGCTGGAGACTGATCACATGTACTAGCATCACCATACAGAGGTTTAAACTGCGGACCAAAGAAAGTGAGATCATTCACTCCAGCATAATTAATTGCTCTATCTAGTTAATGAGGTATACATGTTAGCACCTGCACTTTCCCAGAAGACAAAGGAGAGAATTATTCCCCAAAGGCATTACTAGCTAATCCATATCAGCTTTAATTTGTTAGAATTTGAGCTTTAATATTTTGTCAAAATGTTTAAATTAAAAACAGGTTATCTTATTTTACCAGCATGCTCTTGTGTTTTTCTTTATAGAATAAGCAGAAAAAGCAGAATACAAGCAAATATTAATTAGCAGTAGAAATCCACTCTTAAAATGTAGTCTATAGTTCATTGTTTGTACAACTTTAAAAATACAACAGTACTTACCTAATTTTACATTACATTTTTACATATGTAAATGTAAAACTATTTTTGTGTGAATTATGCGTGTTCTGTTTGAGCAGCATGCATGTTTCTAGATTAGCTGTCTACTGTTTGTCAGATTTAAGGCCCTGATAATATGCATAAACAAATAACAGCTCAGTCTATAACAAGACGCTATAAAAACAAGAATTTCCATGTTGGTTCAGGTTGGTTCATTCTGAAGAGAGCTCCTCGGAACGTTACAGTTTTCCCCATTAATAGTAACAGAATTGCAGTTATCTTGTTAATTGTATAATCTTTGTACAAGCTCAACAAACTTTACACCAAGGCACACAGAGTCATGGCTGCAGCACAAGACTAAAGCCACATTAATATTATTAGTAGGAGCAAATGGATTAGACAATATTAGTAAACACATATTTAAGTTTTCCTGTGGATTTTATATCATTTCAGTGATTGACTGTGTGGTGTTTCTCTCCTTCCAGGATGTCAGGACCAAGATTAACCATTCCACGAGGAAGTTTCATAAAGACTTTAGTGACGGAAGGCTCGTATTTTTGTGAGGACTATTGCATTAAAGGAACTTGTGCACTGTGGCACTGTTCATCTGTGTTTTGGAACCATTTAAAGAAATAGCACAGCAAATTTGACCTTTCATTTCAAGCACTCTAGTGCTAAACTAGCTCTGCTAGCTCTAAACTACCCCTCTCACCAGATGACTCACTGGTTTTGTTAAAGACTGTCCTCATCTTTATACACCTGTATTGTCCTTATAAACGGAAAATAAAGCTTTAAATAAGCAGCAAATCAAGTGGGAGGCAGTGTTGTACAGTTCTGTAAATGTTTGCGAAGTGTGCTTTAGTAAATAAAGAAGAGATTAAATGTAAACGGTTCTTTAACAAAGATAAACAAGTTAAATGTACACTCCTATTTTGAAAATAAAGCAGAACGCATTAAGATACAGTATTCATGCAACATATAAATAGACAGAAAATGATGTTTTTATTAACCCTTGACAGAGAAGCAGTATGAGTATTTGTTTGTTGTCTGCTGTGAAGAACATTGGTGTGACAGGTTGAAATGCAGTCCAGAAACATGTTGCCTAGAAACTAATAGAGTGAATAACCCAATATGTATGTGTTTGTCCTAGTATAGGTAACCATTGGCAACAGCAAGATCTCTCATCTTTCTTATATTAGATTTCTTTTTTTAAAGATGTATGACAACATTTCTCTGTTATGGATTTACTAGATGTTTTTGGACATTCAAATATGAAATACACAAATGCCTTGGGAAATTACAAGGTATGATTAGTGTTATTTTTAACCATAAGCTGTTGCTTGGGTATGCTTGTTTTTCTAAATGGTTTACAAAGAATCTTGATCTCATCTTATATGGGGGAAGCTAGAGTTCTGCTCTGTGATTTTATACTGGTAAACGGCACATAAAAATGGCCCAACATGGTTATGAATTATATATAGGGGCTTGTCTTAAGACTGTTCCCTCTGTACATGCATGACTGGGGAATGACGGGGTGGCAGCTGCTAGGCGAAGCACAGGTCATGTTAAGTTTGCTTCGCTAGTCCATAAGCACTGCTCAGGATAATCGGATGTTTTTTAATAAATGTTAATGTGCTTGCAGCATTAGCATCTGAATTAACCTGCCCCCCATCATATTGAACACACCTTGGGAAGATTCTGTATGTTATGGTCCAATGACATAGCAACCATATTATTATTAATAGTTGTAAGAGTTTTAACATAAACCAATGAAGTACTGGTAAAAGGTGATCTATCATGGCTTGCACCAGCTTACCAAAAGAGACTGATTAAATATGTCACTGTTACATCACCTAATTAATATTCATGAGACATATAATAAGGTTTATAATGTGCCCACCCTGCACCTTTCAGAACGTTGCTACACTGTGAACGTTTTATCTTCTCTATCAGCTCCTCTATCAACTAAAATGATGTTCATGGTCTCCAGACCACCAGATCAGCATCTGAACTGCTCAGTACTGACACAAGTGTTAGAAAAGCCAGTCTCAGTTAAGACTGGATCAACAGTCTTTTAATGGGATTAGATACTTCCTTTGCCCACAACACTAGGTCAGTCTCATTGTGCTGTAGTTTAAGGCTTATCTTCCATATCATTCAATTGAGTTCAGCTACATTATTCAGGGGCTGTGATATAGTTAAATTCATCTACAAAAACAATAGTCAGCATGTTGGTGCTGATCTGTTAATTTAACCTGACATTGGTGGCTTTAAGCCATTGGGTGGCTGCAGACTTGGTCCAAACAGGGCAATTGCTTTTATTCTCTTTTAATGGATTCACTCATGCAACCCATTAAGGTGAGACATTTGCTCAACAGAGAGTGATTCTGTCAACACTGAGCATCTGTTGAAGGAGGCTTAATTGCTTTAATGAAATATTGAGACTTTTACTGATGCTGTCAGGTGGCAGGGCTTGTGAAGGGCTCTAGCTGGGGTCACTGGTTAACACGCTATTTGTACTGGATACAGGATAAATCGTTTTTAAAAAGGCAATAAAGAACTCATACTTCTGCTTCTATTATATTTATTATATAGTGCTACACTGTTGAGGACTGGCATATATTTCTGTGTAAATGTGGTTTAATTTGTTATTATGCAACAGTTCGTTTTTGTTCTTCAATCTGATTGGATGTGCAGTGTTCCAATAGTGGGATGCTTCGCTGTATGTGTCTCTCAGCTTGGGGTGTTTCAGACAGGCTGTCAGTCTGTTGTTTTAGCAGAGCAAAATTAGACAAAACAGCTTGACTCTAAGGTGTAAGTTATTATATATAATTTGTTTATATAAATACTTGTAACTACAGAGGCAGTACTAAAAACAATATCACATTATTGTGCAGTGTGTCTATGACCAAATTGACTGTAGATATTAAATAAAACAGTACAAATGTTAGTAATATTGTTCACTGCAGAATGTAGATTCTCTCAGTTGAAGTTCTACTCCTCTATGAATTCATGTTATTTTTTTCTTTCCAAGATTCATTTTTAAAGGTATGCGGGACACTTTTGCAAAACTCCTCATTAATGTGCCTTCCATGAAGGTCTCTGTCAAGATGGAGAGTCTCAGCGAGGTAGGGGGCCCGCAGGTGGATTAATTTGTTCTGCCAGGTTCTTCAGGCCCCATGCTAATGAAGAGAAGAATACGGATCAGAGCTCAGGCCAGTGAAGAGCTGTCCAACTCCTCTGATGCCTTTCCTACTTCAAGCCCTTATTAGGCAGTGTTGGTCTCCCCATGCCATGGGAGCAAACCAGGGTCGGAGAACAGTTTGGGTTATGGAGTAATGAACATGGGTCTGGCTCCCAACAATCCACTCTCCCCCATTCCCCTCCTTTCTCTTCTGCTTTCCCAAATCTGACGTGTTTATAATACAACACGCATCAGAGAACAAACACAGAATGTGAGGGGCATGGAGATCTCTCTTCTCATTTCTGTTCTCTGCTCCATTGTTGATGCAAGGATGTCTGTCAAACACTGTTTCCATCAGCGCGGTCGTGAGGAGTTGTACAGCTTACATCTGGCCAAGTGTGAAACTCCATTATCTCTATCATCTCCGAGATCCACAGTTAAATCACGCCTTTTATTTGTCGCCAAACCTGTGCTTAAAATCGAACACATCGTGACATTAAATAATTAGCATGTTCTACTCAGATATCACACAGTTAATATTCTTGACCCTTTGTACAATAATGAAAAATTTGCTAAGGTTGGATAAACTGGGTTAAAATTACAATGCCAGATCTATTGCATTATTTACAGGAGGCTCCAGGCCTTATTTTTACACTTTAATATCAAAGTTTTCATTTGAATTTAATCCTCATAAACATCATATATTTGGAATAGGGATAGTAGATGTTTTCAGACAGAATGAAAGCAGAGACAATAGCAGTCTATAAAGCATAGCAAACACTATTGACCGTGGCGATTTACAGATGCACTGTAGATCACAGCTGAATAACCCTTTGGTGCATATGACAACTTCTTATTGTATAGAAATACCTCTGAAGTTCACACAATGGGTGGGCTAACAGTCAGTGAGAAGCCTCCTAGCTACCACCCATTCTAGGAAGTTATAAAAATACTAAAT
>JAZGTK010011096.1:0-15883 GCA_036877625.1 Ambastaia sidthimunki | reverse complement strand
TTTCAGGGCTGTATGATTTGTAGAACACTCATGAAGTCATTTTGAATAATCTTCATCTATCTTCTGTCCATACAGTGACAGCTATAGTGACCGTGTCTGTTCAACAAAACTGAGCTTTGAAACCTTCTGGGTTGAGAAAGAAAACGAAGAGAGGGAGACGGAAAATGTGGGGTTACAAGGTGACCATGCAACACTGATCCTAAAGGCCTTAAACACACCACACATAATGTTTTCATGTTTCTCTCCTCACATAACAGTCACCTCTGAATCTCAGTCTCATCTGGTGATTCACAGTTATTGGCTCTTCCTGTCATTTATCAAAACAACATTTTCTGTGCTCTGACATGCAAAGGCCTCATACAACACCGCAAGGTCACACACAAAATCCCTCTCACGTCCTGTATTTCTTCTCAGAGGGGCAAAGCAACGGCGATAAACAAGTGTTTCCCCTGCAGACCTTTATCTCTATAATCCATTTTTCATCCATTTATACAATGTAATTTACAGTAAAACTAGTCTATGGAGCAGTAATTGTTTTGTATTGGCTTTTAATGAGTGCGTTTTGAACTGTCTCCATTGCTGCCGTGTTTCCATTTCACCAGCGATTCAAAGATCACGTGCTCGTGTCACTGTGTTATTAACTAGTTCTCAAAGGCTTTACTTCACCTTTCCCGCGGATCAATGATGGTGCAATTAAAAGGCTTTTTTTCAGCAAACGGTTTTAATTATAAGCGCCGCAGCTGAAGTCATAAACTCGCTCTCTGAAACTTTGCCTCCATTTCTGCTGTCACTCCCCAAATTATTCATGAGCAGTAGCTGTTAGGATTATACTCGTTAAAAAGTAATAAGGTAGCGCGATAATAAAAGGTTGTCTTGTATTGTTTTACTAAGTGTCTCTCATCGACGGAGGTAGTTGCTCGCCTGCGGTCTGTATGAAAGGATTTTGACTTCTGGCGATGAAAAAGGGAAAAGCAGGA
The DNA here is from genome assembly GCA_036877625.1 of Ambastaia sidthimunki. Lineage (NCBI taxonomy): Eukaryota > Metazoa > Chordata > Actinopteri > Cypriniformes > Botiidae > Ambastaia > Ambastaia sidthimunki. The sequence goes on along the minus strand of JAZGTK010011096.1, from coordinate 14,906 downwards.
GAGGGGTGTGAAAACAAACGGAGAATCTCAACAGATGCAGCGGTGAGGCCGACACACTCACAGCTGCTACTGCTGAAGATAAACGCTTGAGCGCTTCTCTGTGAACTGAGAGATGATCAGAGGAGCCCAAACACCAGCGACTGATGGTCCTGATGGTGATTGATGGTTGTTATTGTTGTGATGGTGTTTGTGGCTGATTCTGACCTGTCTCAAGTGTGCGCTGTTATCATAGTGTCAGAAGCAATAACTGTCTGCTACAACAGATACACAAAATATTGCCAAGAGGATCTGACAGTACAAAAATGAAAATAGTATTGTAATAAAATCTATGTTTTTTTACATTTCCAGCATGATACATGTTTGCCAACTCAAGTTTTACCGTCTATTTTCCTACCTACATATCTATCTGTCTCTCTGTGTGTGTGTTTGTGTGGGGGGTAAATATATAGTTAAAATATACCAAATATATAGTTTTACTTCTTATGTGTAACTTTATCTTTTATTTTTGCTGTCTACTTTTTAATTCCTATTGTTTCTGTTTTTATGTCGTCACCAGCACCAAGTAAAAAATGAAACTTGTATTTTTCTACATGTGAATAAGGTCTGAAACAGAAGCACTATTCTCTGTGCAGGACTAATGAAGTTATCTCAGATATCCCATCAGAAAACCCTCATAAATGTATAATTAGAATTCTCAAACATTTTCCAATTATTGCATGACTCACCTGTGATGACTCAGATCTGTTTTGATCATATGAACATTTCATTTGTCTAATCAGATGGTTTGCACATTTAAAATTAGGCACAGCTTTAACTTTATTGATTTTCCCTGTTCTAATAAAACAAATTACATTTTTATATTTTCTGTAAAAAAATGTAAGTGGTGGTTGCCTGGGCAAAACTCACAAGCACAAAATTGTTCTACAGTACATGGGTGGTTGCCAGGGTGTTGCTTTGAGTGGTTTTTGTGTTGCTGTAAGTGGTTGCAAGTAGATGTGCACAAGACATGCACCACGTTTAATACTTGGGGTTGGTGATTTTTAAAATCTCTTCAGGCTTAAATCAAAGCCACTGAAAGTGACGCTTATCTTGGCTCATACCTCTATTAAACAGTGAAGATGCTACAGTATGCAAATTACAAAAACAAACGCTTTTGTAATAATTGTTTGTTTGATGAAAATCACACACAAGATGCTGAAACATATGATTCAGTTTTCCTGTTTACTCCTCGTTTCCTGTGTTTAAATGTCAGCTAAGGGCTGGAAGGTTTTCTGCGTGTAGTCAGTTTTTGGAAGAATGCTGGATATATTTAGGAGATAGAAGACACTCCCAAACGTCCCCTCTAACGAGTATTCAACACCTCACACACTAATTAAGTATTAATTACTCCCAGATGGTACACTTAACCTCACTCTATTTCTGGGTCTCTGGATGACTGGGGAATACAGTGACGTAGGGGAATTTTCTCACTGTGATGGGATAACTATAGCAATCAAAAAGATCCCTCCATTATCTCACCTGATTAAATCCTGCCAGAGTGCCAGTCTCTGCAAAAATGTGTTGTGATGTTGTGATGTTATACACGTTCCAGTTTATAAAAATGTGATTGAATGTGGGTTTGACTCTGATGATACTGAAAATATTATCATCACGATATGATGCAATTTTGTAATGATTTCATATTTGAATGGCTATTATCTTTTTATGGACCTGAAAATTACATTATAATGGCTATGCTAGTAGTTTGATTCCTGATGTTTTAAAGAGAACGCACACAAACCGTGCTTGTGTTGTTAGGGAGCATTGCATTGTAAGAGCTTAAATTACAGCTGACTAACTGTATATTACAAAAAAACCAAACAGTAGCCTCATAAAATCTACATTAAGTACACAAAGCCTTACGGTATGCAACACAAGCCTTGAGTCTAGCGTGAAAAGCTAATAATGAGAGTCAAATATCCTGAGAGATCAGGCTGACTAAATAAAAATGCAAAAATCACCACAGGAAAATCTGAAGACAAATTCCAAAAACTTTCAGAAGAATTGTGATTTGCTTGTGTAACGCTAGAGAGTTGTTGGGTGGTTGTCATGGCAATCTAGTTGGTTGCTAGGTGGTTCTGGTTGGTTACTAGTCAAAAGAGCTCATCCCAAAGTCTCTGTGATATTTTGGTCTTTTTTAAATGTAACTCTGTGGGATTATTGCTTTATCAATAAATAACAAATAACTAAAAGTACACAACACGATTTGAGGGTCTTTCATGTTTGCAGTAGGTTGCAGGATGAGTCACAATAAAGCTCAACACTTTAAACTGAAGCTCTGAGTGTTACTGATTATGTCTTATATCATCCATTGAACATTATTGTAAAAAAAACCCAGAACAACTTCACACACTACAAATTTACAAACTGAGGCATAAGTAATAACACATAATCATCCTTCATGTCTGAACATCAGACTTGTCCTTTTGTTCAGAGTGTCGGATCAATGTTTCTGCAGAAAATAGATTCATCAAAACACGCTCTTAATTAAGAACCTGCAAGCGCTGCTGGCTCCCAGCGTCTCTTACTGTTTGTGCTTATTCAAATTTGTAATTAAAATTATATTGTGAGGCGATTTGCCAGGGGATGAATTTAAAGACAGCGCACAGGTTTAAAGTGCTGATGTACACACTGTTGAAGGGCGTCTCTTTAAACTGCTCTGGCTCTTAAACTTAATGGAGGACAAGGCCGTGTGGAGAATGGAGCTGGAGAAGTTTAAGGTGAATGTATGACATTTATGTTCCTGTATTCATCAAAGTTCAGAAATACTCAAAAATTTCTCACAATGAGGTTTTGAAATCAGCCATTATGTGTGAGCATCACACATTTTAGATTTAAAGTATGTCTGAATGTATGGATTGGTTTTCTGTAATTTAATGATGACGTTAATAGCAACATGCTAACATCAAACTTTATGGGAATCAAATGGAAGTCGTGCTTTTTATGAAGACTTTTGTCATTTGCTTTTTTGTGGCAAATGTTTAGTGATCTCTTAATAATATAATATAATAAGTTACTTCATTAAGTCATTATACCCAACAAACAATTTCAGGTTGTAAGAATGTTTCCCTAATGTTTCCATTAAGTACAAAATGTCAAAAATATTATTTTGAATGTTCTAAGAACGTTCCAGATCAATCCAGATCTATTACTGTGTTGTCTGATTGCACACACACACACACACACACACACACTCGCGGGTAGACACCCTGTATTCACTCATGCTTCTGACCTGTCAACAGGCAGAATGGAAACAACTAATCTTACACAAGAGCTGATAAAAGAAACAGAGAGAGAGAGAGAGAGAGAGAGACAGAGAGAGCTTCAGTAACAGCACAGAGAGGGTGGACACACACAGTAATTGACTCTGAGTGTCACTAATGGTGCGTGTCAGGTTTAGTTCAGACTGCAGAGGAAATGGCAGATACAAAACCACATGATAGAAAAATGTGCACAATAGTGTGAAGGCTGATCAAATGGTTTACAGGTGTTTGTTCTGTTTCCTGTTCAAGCAGGAAGTTAGGGTGGGAAGGAGGGGCAGGATTAAGAAATGTTCAAGCTGAATAAAGCTGCAGTCACAGTAGACTTTGACGCCCTTGTGAATATGATCAGCAACCAGATATATCATGTTGGTGTTTTTTAAATCCTCTATCAGTCACATATCTTCACGTGAAGTTCACAGGTTAGAGTTCAACAAACTTTGGAATGCAGTTTTTACGTGAGCTTGTGTTTTCAGTCAGTAAATGGAAATCAATGGAGTGAAAATCTAGTGTGAGCGCAGCATTTGAAAACATATTTCCTGGATGATCGTGTGCACTCTCCACTTAGCTTTACACTCTGATTTGAAAATTGAGTTTCTTTTGATGTCTTCTCAACTAACACATGAAAAACATTAAGTTCTGCAGTCGCATTACAGGTCTTCACTCAGGTCTTCTGTAACGTGTCTCCTGGTTTCTCTCTCTCCTCTCTCTCTCTCCTCTCTGCACCAGGCATGAACTCTCTCAGTGAGCAGAAGCAGGAGGTTAAGCTGTAGTCTTGTCTTAAGAAAGTGAAAGTTTCCTTTCTTTGATGTTATATTCCCACCCTGTCTGTCTCTCTGTCTCATTCCTTTATTTTCCCCTGTGTTCCCTTTTGTCTATTGCCCACATGCCAGTGTGATTTGTTATATTTTTATGCATTTATCATTGAGAGATTTCAGCTGATATGGTGTCTGTACTCACCATACACCGCCTGTTTTAATGCAGGCAAAATAATTGTAGGTTATTCTAATCTTGACAGATGCCTCTTGCATTACTAAAGCATCTGGAATTTCCAGTGAGCGACGTACATGTGGCCTGACATTCAAATAAATAAAAATGTAACTGAAATATTATTTAATCCCGGCCTGGACAATCTGAATTGGTCATGAAAATGGCTTCATTTATTAAAGAGGAATGAGCTGGAATGTGTTTAAAGTGACAGCGACCTCTGCTTCTGTCCAATCCTGTTGATCTGTTGATTCAACTAAAAATGAACATTCTGTCTTCATTACTCGGCCTTCAACACCATGTGGGAAACACCTAAAAAAACTGGTGTTTTTATTTCTTGAAACCTCAAAAGAGTTGAACAGAATATCCAAGCATCTCTTTTTCCTGAAACAGAAGCTACACAATGCCACCACAGTGTCTTTAAGTTGCCTTATTAGCACCAAAAGTACATAAGCTACAGTAGCACAAACAAATGCTGGGTGAAAGTTTTGATTATGACTATTTCCACTTGTTACGTATCTGTGCTGGATAAAAAAAATGATATATATGTATCTTATCTGTATTCATTTTAGGCCAAAATGTAACATTTTAGTATCTCAACACATTTAAAAATGAAATAAAATAAATAATGAAGTGAAAAGGTGAGGGTGAGGAGATTCTTGTTTTGAGATTCTTGTTTTGAGATTCTTGTTTGATTGTATGAACAGAGTTACAGCAGCTGTAACATCAACAGCAAATGTGTCCTTTAGGAACTTTCTGTTGCTTTCTCACTAAACATTGTTACATTTACACAGTCCTCACTTGGCAGGTTACAGTACATCCCTATGAAGCAGTAATATTTACATTTATTATTGTACATATAGAAATGTTTTGCATCATCACTGTGTCAGTCTCATCAGTATTATGTTGTGATCATGTGTTTATAATTTAGCTTTATCTAAAACTAACAGCTGAAATATCACACACACACACACACACAGAGGCAGACAGCTGCTCAAGAGAATCAGACAGTATTCAGTGTGTCAGTGAGTTTTCTAACATTTTGCTCTGTCTGATTTTTTTCAAGGCTTCAGATGATGGGCTGTTGAAATGTGGCCAGAGATGTTTTATGTCTGGATGAGTATTGAGTCTCTGTTACAGCTCTGTGTGTTCTGTTGAATGTATACAGCAGTGTGATGTACTGCAGTGAACAGGGTGGAATTAGACCATCAGCGTTGTGGAACAGGCAGTTGTGTAAAGTTATCAGTTCCTGTCTTATGACCAATGACATCTTCATTTGTGATTTTTTACTCTTCTCTCCTCCTCAGACACACTTTGAAATATGTATAGTATTCTAAATGTACATACAAACAGCAAAAACTCCTCCTCCTTATTATCATCACTGTTACCACGTTGTCTTTCATCATCACTTCTGTTATCATGTTATTTCTGTCATTTTCATAATTTCTGTCATTTCATCATTTTCATCACTGTTCATATTACATCATATATCATGTAATCATAATATCATCATCATCATCACTGTTATCATGTTATCTGTCATCATCAGCAGCAGCAGCATTAACACTGTCACCGTTATCATAAAATCTCTATCACTACCATTAGAGTTGTAACATCATCATCTCTATGGTTATCACTATCATCATCACCACGACAACCACTATTATCACCATCATTGTCATTACCACCACTGTTATCACCAGCTTCATCTTCATTATCATCATCACTCCTCTGTTATCACCACCATCAGTGTCACGGCACACAGAGGAGCTTATGCAAAAACAATAGTTCAAAATCAGAGAGACAGAAAACATGTCCCCCAGCACGCTGAACCAATGCAGTGGCTGCGACAGACGAGCGCTCTCTCTCTCCGTTCTCATTTGGATAAACATCTCCTCAGGCTGGAGGACATCAGCGTCTCCATCCCTCACGCTTCTCCTGTTGCAATCAGGTTGCATGAGTATCAAACTGCCTTCAGCTCACAGCCATGCTAATGTAATTTCTTCCACCAATCCGCAGACAGCTCTGTGTGTTTATATGTGTGAGTGATGTGGCGCAGGCAATGTGTGCTTGCCATTAAATAATGTTTCTTGTGCTATTAAAACCTTCTCTTTCTTTCTTTCTGTCTCAAATAATTAAATGATGAACCCTGGGGTCTCACCATCTCCCATGACTCCAGTAACCGGAGGCCCAGGGGACGCTGGCTAGGCCACGTTGCACAAATGCGTGTGTGGGGGGAGGATAAATTCTCGCTCGCTTGCTGCCGTGCTGGGCTGTCACCTCAGATCATTCACCGGCTTCTCCCGTGAGTCCATGTGCAACCAGCAACCTGACAACAAGAGCAACATGTGCAGCTGATGAGGTAAAGCCTGGTGAAACAAAAACAAGACCAAAGACGTTCTGCAGAAGAAAACAGGAACATGGCATCTGGAAATGGTTTCTCCTAACAGCAGGAGATGAGTTATGGATTAGGAAGCATCATTTACTCCTTGATCCTGAAGATCTTGTGCTTTAAACACCCAAAACCAAAACACTGATGTGAAGAATCTATAATGTACAATAACATCACAAATGCTGCAGCCTTGAGGAACATGTGCATTCAAAACATTGTTCTTGACAAAAATAAAGTTGTTTGTGGAGATCTGAAGGGTTAAGATAAACAAATATACTTTCATAGCACGAAAAATTAAACAAGATTACAAAAGTGATTAAATATGGAATGCTGAAGGCAACTTCCAACAAATGCTGAAGGCAACTTCCAAGGCAACTAAAATCCACAAGATATGAAATATCTACATAAACGTTTCCTAATAATATCAGTGTGTTCTTTTTTTTTTATTAATTTCTCATTAGCTGAATTCAAGGAATGCACACCATCAAACCATATACAGCCAAACTAGACGGCATAAAGCAAGATGCCATAATTATTATACATCATCCATACATGCATATTTTATACCTTAAAGCAGACGTCAACATAATGCGCGCCGCAACAAATGAACGCGTGCAGCAATAATGCACAGAACAGTTTGCATCACTGACAACTTCAGCAGCAGGTGAAAAGAAATTTGGAATGGTGTTCGTGTAAAGCTCGAGCGGTGGAACAAAAGTGCAGAAAATACCAGTGCGCTCTGTAATTTCTCCTGACATTGTTCCTCACAAACATGAATAAAGCAATCGAACTCAGGCCTCTAATCTCATACATATTGAGTAACAAGCGCTGGCTGCGGATGCGTGTAATTGATGTAGTGATTATCATAGTTCAGATGCCCTCGTCTGCACTGCAAACCGGCAGTGAGCTGCTCAGAGGTCTGACCTGCACTGCTGCTTACTGAGACTCTAAAACATCGCACTGTCTTGCATGTTACAGCACCATCTCTTTAAATGTGTTCGGGGTTTATTATGCACAGAAGCGTCATAGATTTGGTGCAATAGGTTTGGCTTTAGGTCTTTTTTCTAATCAACGTTGAAACTAATTTAGTTTGCAATGCTGGTAAATTAATCATCAGCTGCTTCAGTGTTTGAGAACTCAGTAATGCTGGTCGTGTTGAGCTGCTCAAAGCATTAACAGCCGACAAGTGGTTTCTGAAATTATTAAACACAATGTAAATTAAATCTAACTCAAATACTGTATCTGCATTCTCTCACAGCACGTAAATCAACATCAGACTAAATTCTACAGGATAAACTTCTGCTTTCTATATTAACAAACGTAAAAGTACAATTAACATTTCAAATGAACAGCTATAAAATGTGTTTGATTATGTTTAAGTCAAAGTGTGACATTCAAACAAAACGTTTTCTTTACTCATACAGGATCTTTACATTTGCTGATGTTCAGGTAAAACATCCAGTTGCTGCAGTCTATGGTCTGAATTTAAGTATAGACTTGCTTTTTATTTCTTTATTTTTGAAGATGTGTCTCCTGCAATGTTCAAACAAAGCTTACGACACTGTGTTTGAAAAGTGATTCTTGTGTTATTCTTGAGCATCTTCCTCCTCAAGCTCTGCATCTGTGTACAGAAAAATGTTGGGAAAAGCGTTCAGAGTTTCCTGCAGTCGCTCTGTTCATTGTGGTGTCAGAACGGCGAGCCCTGCGTGACAAATACCAGTGGGTGACTTATTTCAAGCAAACTGGATGCTTTGAAGAGCGAAAGAAAAATGGAGCCCATTGAGTTTGTGTTTGGTGGAATGTGATGTGACTGATGACCTTGTGTATCGCATTCCGACACCGAGTCAATATCTCGCTCCCGTTTCCAGGCTCTGGAGTAGTTACCTCTGGGTTTCCACGGCAACGAAGTACTAAGGACAGGGAGATGAGACAGGCTTTAGTCAGTCAGTCCCTCAGGACAAAAGATTCACAAGAAATGTCTTCATTCCACCTTTCCAATCAGTCTGAAAGAAACATAGAGAGCCGTGAGCATGAATGTTATTTCATCCACTCTTCCAATGTTGTTTTTCAACTATATTTAACAGAGGTTAACGTCAGCACCACACTTCAAGGTTTAATCAAGTCACTACTGATTAAACGCTTGATGTTGACTTAACAAACCTCCTCTGGCTAGAAAACACACAGCTGTCATAGAAAAAGTGCTCGATGGCAACTTTTTAACAAACAACGTAATTAATTTGTACAACAGAAGAGCTTCTGTGTTCCTAGCAATCAAGTTATGGTGATTTTTCCAATGTCCCTAAGGTCCAGGTCCAAAAGATAATTGGGTTATCTTTTGGGTCGTATCTGTCAAAAGCATCATTAACATGCCTGAGACAAAGCTGTAAGATAAGATAAACATTAGCCTCAGTCACTGGCCCAGCACTAAACAAGACACTACTGCCTTTACTAATTAAACCAGCGCAATATACAAACACACAGCAAGCGAATGGAGGAAGTAAAATGAAGAGAGTTCGAGGTCAAGAATAGTTCTCAGCCCATTTTGGAATTTTAAACGGAATTATAATATATAATGATGGTTATATGGATGTTGGTTTAACATTGCAATAACATTTGAAAGCTGCTTGCAATGTGTATGATACTTAAAAAACATAAAAACACTGTACATATATATTCAAAGCATGTGCTTTACTGAATATAATGAGCAGAGAATATTGTGACTATACAGCACCCTTGAGTGACTTATCATTTCAAACTACATACTAATAAACTAATAAAAAAATTTACAAACACAAATCCTTATTAACTATTATTTTGTTAATTAAAGGTGTAGTGTGTAATTTCTGTGTCAGAGCAAAAGACTCAACAGTGCCACAATGTTTACAGTTTTTGGGGGTTTACCAATAAATGGTAACCTGGTACACACTGAGGGTAGGTGAACAGGGTGTTCCAGAAAGCAGGTTCACTAGGTTGTTGTTTGTTATAATAATAATAGTTTACAAATAAAAATCTGCACTTTTACGTCCACTTGGTCATTATCAAAAAGACAAACATGCACCGACATCCCTTAATGACTATTACCTGCACTAAACTTACCCTGGAGCATAACTGACCTCTAAAAAGGTCAGGTTGGCCAAGTTGCTATGGTTACTAACATACTTTAAGTTATCCTGGTTTTCAGAGCCAAAAGTTGTTTTCTGGAAAAATAAAACATAAATAATACTGTATCATGTATATTAGCGTAACTGAAATTGACCTATTGATCTATTTGATAAGACCTTTTATATTTCATATACAGAAAATATATTTCTGACGCCAGAATATTTGTTTTCAAAGCATGTGACAGCAGCCAAGTGTAATCATTTATTTAACACTTACAATTAACATCGGTAACATCTGCAATTGCTAGTACACAGCAAGAGCCACATTATTTAAAATGATTAAACATGCATCTGGTGTCTACTGCGAGGTTTCCCACAAGCACATTCACTCTCAAACATAATCGCTTTATATTTCTTGGAAAGTCCAAATTGGATCGTATATGCAACACCTGCATTCTTCTCAGAAGAGCATCTCTCCTCAACCAGATACAATCAAACACAGAAATTACATCAGTGACTCAAAATGAGACTCAAATAAATGAGTCATGGTCATATTGGTCATTTCTCAAATTTCATTGATTTCCTTTTTAGAAAAAGCTGCCAAATTTTGCTTTAGAACAACAGAAGCCGCATAATTTGTGGGTTATTACAATTGATTGACAATCAGCAATCAGTCCAAAAGAGCAGATCAAAACAACATGACTCTCGGTTATGTCTTCTTACCAATAGGGGGTGCTATTACTACTAACACGAGACACTTGTGCCCTTAACACGGGCAGGACAGATGGCTTGACATGTAGGTTATTGCCTGAATCAGAATGTACTGATCTAGAACCATGTTAACCTTGCCAAACATCCAAACCTTTACATGAGGAACTGGGTAATGACCTCAGAAATAACAGAAGACCAGGAACAGAGAGGCAAGTCTTGCCCAGCATGAGACTGACATCACAATCCCTACATCTCCTGCTTAAACGACACAAGTCATGATTAATTTCACAGCTTGTTACCGTGGCCCAGAGGCAGAGATGACACTGTAGAAACGTTATATTGTGCTACAATTAAATGAAGAACAGAAATAGATGGAATGAGTAATTTAATAGATCATTGACAGCAGAAAATAAGTCATTAAAACATCAAATTTATATAACCACATAAAACACTCACTAGCTATTACCAGAGATGCTTTGCTTGAGAGCAACCAATCAGAGTATTTATTTAACTAATCACCACAGTATTTAACCAATCAGTGTATTTAACCAATCACCCTCAGAGTATTGCATGAGCATTAATGGACAGACAGACAGGCAGGCAGGCAGGCAGACAGACATACAGACAGACAGACAGATAGATAGGCACATAATAAATACATAGCTTGCATAGACAGGAAAGTCTGTACATATGAAAGTATGTATTCAGCATTTTAAATGTAGTTCATGGTCTTGTTTTGCCCACACACTCTCACTATCACAACACTGTAGATGATCGATACATGTATTAAGACTTTCCCTGTAGGTGTTTTACCACAGTTTCCCTCCACACTGCTGGACTGACAGCTACAAGTACAGAAGATTGTGGGCGTTATCTGAATTGTTTGTATACACAGAGCCAAAATACACAGCGCATTGTTTTAGACTGAGCTTTCAGTGGACAGTGACTCATGAGTGACCTTTTTAAAAGATGTGGGATTTTCAAACTACAGTGTCAACACGGACCAAACGCTGCACAAATGCTAACGACAGTCTGCCGCATATATAAACACAATTTGCAGGTTTATTTTAAAACACTTTGTATTGGTGTGTGTTGTACAAACACAGAACTACAGAAAACTGAAGTCCAGGGTGTTCAATCATCCATCTGAACTTTCTTTAGTCACAGAACATAAATCTCTCCAACACAAAAGCCCCTTTGTATCAAGTAGATGAATTATTGACAACGTAGCTTTTTTTCCTTCTTCAATATTTCAAATGCTAGACTCTCCTTCATTCTGGTTCTCTGTGTTTCTAATAGGAACAAAGTCGAGGATCTTTCTGGGTTACCGTTTACATTTGCAGAAAAATAGTGCAAATGAAAAGGCATTTAGCAAAACCTATCAAATCAATAAAGAGTCACGAAAGGCCACGATCTGTTGACATGTGTGTGTGGAGACAAAGAAATCAGTTTTATTGTGATTTCATTCTGAAGGTTTACGGTGTAGTTCTTCTGAGCTTTTCTGCTGATGGAATCTAAACGATCTAAGAAACATCAGTAGAAAAATATAAAAGATGCACCTTGACTTTTTACGCAGAGATCGTGTGTGTGTGTGTATCCAGGAAGAAAATTTATTCAGACAGTTATACCGTCAACTTTCTTTGCAGAACTCAGTGCTGTCACTGGTAGGTTCAAAACACACTGCTTCCATTTTTTCCCCCTTTTACTTTTTAAGATCAGAGTTTGTTCGGTATGTATAAGTTCGATTTTAAACTCAGGTGAGGAACAAGAACCTGAGACACTAGCTGACTCAAAACATAATGATGACTTGCAACTTGAGTTGTATTTAGAAATCATGCCCTTTAATTTTTGTGTCAATATGTTGAAATATGTCAAAATGATCTTTCATGCGTGACTCATTTCTGCAATATACAGTTGACATTTATTGATTTATAATTAAACATCTTTTTTGCTGATTCCTCCTTATAACCTCCGTGACAAAGGTCAACACCTACGGAGAAGTAACTGCATTCTACTGCATATTGAATCATTCGTTTATAACATCTGCATGTATGCTAATGCTGTTCCAGTTTCAGTGTTTGACTCATGAAGAGGTTTTAATCAGTTAATGTTGCTGTCAGGCACTGAGGTGTTAAATCTTATGAAGATAAACACTCACACCCCTTTCAGTCAGCCTACCAAACCAGTCTTTTTAAAAGCACATTACACTCCACAGGTTACGTTTCTTATATCTGGGGTTATTATGCCCGGGGTCATAACACAATCTGTGTCCCTTTTCTGAAAGTTGTGTTTAAATGTTACAGACATCTCTCCTCTGTCTTTTGTCTGAGTTTTAAAGTGAGTCAGACAATGTTCGCATGCATTAATCGTGCGCCCTTTTGTAAACATCAAAACTGGCTTTGGGATTGCATCTGAGGTAAGTTAACAGCAAGTAATGGCATGCATTTAAAAAAAGAAAACTTCACAAGAGGAGATGAAATAAAGGAGGTCATCTGAAGTGGCTGTCTGAGTGTCTTCTGTGTGAGGAGAAAAGTCTCGTTAGAAACTGTCAACAATGTCGCTCCTGAGTTTTAAAAATATTATTTATTTCTTTAAATGAGAGCAACAAAAAAATCATCTGAGTCATGTGTTATCCACACTAGTTATTCAGACTGCTTGTTAGTAAGCACCTGTTCATTTTTTAAAATGGCATAAAACAAGAAAACCATGTTTACAATGCCCAAGTGAGCCATTACTTTAATAATCAGAGTTAACGATTTTGCCTAGAGCGGATGAACGTGAAGAAATTCCATATGCTCATATTGGAGGAGAGACACAAATCATATCTACAGATGAGAATATCATAAAGATTTGGTTTGGACCTCTTTGACTTGTGGCAGGAAGCAACACTCCGGAATTACCCAGCATAGCAGTGCTTAGCAACCAGCCAAAACAGCCCTAGTAATGCCCTAGAAACCAATCAGAAGACCTTAACAATGACTGGAAATGTTGTCAGGCTAACTCTGACACTGTGGCAGATGTTTTGCACAGGCAAGCAGCACATCTTCAGAAAACTGGAGCTGGATGTATCTTCTCCAGGCAGCACTGAGTTGAACTGATCTGTTCTGCCAGATGTGTTTATGTATGTGTGTTTGCATGAGGCTGGAAGTTGCTGGTCAGCCTGGTAAACATTGTCCTGTCTTCCTTCCAGCTGCTTTCTTCCCCCAGGCATCACTGTCTCCATCAGTACTGTGGTCAGGTGTCATCAAAAATACAGCAAGCATATTGAACAGCCTCTGCCAGGAGCAGTGGCACAATCCACCTGAGTCGCAGTGGCCCTGCAACCTCCGGCTTTAAGAGCTCGCCCGGGTCACAGCTGATGCAAGGAAGAGTGACTGCTGCCTGCTGGGGTGGACAGAGTCCTTAAGGCACACGTTTGGTAAAATAAAGAGAAACAGATGCAACAATGATGAAAATACAGGTCGTCTATGAGGCGATTTTGACCCAGGGGGGCGGGAATGAAAAAACGTTTGGAACTAACATTGCTAACACTGTTGTTTCAAAGACTCTCTCTCTCCCTCTCTCTCTTTCATGATATGGAAGCAGCTCGACTTTGGTCCCCATAGCAACCCTTATGGATGCAGAGCTTTCACTTCTAAAGATGTGCAATTTCTCAACTAATACATGCAGGACTAACACAAATACACCAATTCATTCATTGGCTCAGGTAATGTATATACAACAGCCACAAAAAGTATTTGGACACTTAAAACAACATGAATGTCGTTGTATTAGTTATATTAGGTTTATAGCTTTTATGGGCCACCCAGTCTCTCAACCCCCAATATAAAAAACTGGTTGTTTGATTTGTTTGCTTACACTATACAATAACTTTCAAGACATAAACATGAACATATGTAAATATGTTATATAATGTTCTTAACAAATCTTTAGTTAAATGTTTATTTTGGTAGTTAGAAAAATTCTATATGAAAGAAAACTTCTGTTTCTATAACTGCTCCACAGGTTGTTGTCCGTGATAACTCTGTGCTCGGGTGAATTTGAGAGAAAATATATACTATAACTTAAATGACTTTGTCCTAAAAGTACCTGTACAAACATAAAATAAATAGAAAACTAATTCTATAAAAGGTCTCATATTATTTGTTACAGATGTTACAATTAAAATTATACAGTGTCCAAATGGCTTTTGAGACTGATCTACTGTATAAACACAGCAGTTCAAGCCGTGATCAGTGAGTGTCTGTGGTACAATGACATACTGGAGTTGAAGGCTTCTAAGATCATGGGTGTTGCCATAGAGAAGACCAGGTTCATCATGAGGAAATCCTGAAGACAGAGGTCACTGCTTAACGAGTTGTGGAAAGCGTCTGTTGGTGGAACACGAGCCGTTGGAAAACTTCTTCCTGCCTGATC